>JAJOOO010009431.1:0-30568 GCA_029582685.1 Solanum piurae | reverse complement strand
TTCATAAAGTATACACATGAAGCCACAATTAGGAATAAGTCTCATGTTTTACCCCTCTTGGATCAAGGATCACTATCAACCAATCACATTTACGGTTACTACATTAATCATGGAAGACAACATAATTCAAATAACTCAACTAATACAACAATAATCTCATAATATTCATCTCACCCCAATTCACCCACATCACAAAGTCACAAATTGAGGACATGGGGGTTCATGGGTTCTTGGAGGAAATTCAACATCAAAACCATAGAAATTCCTCAATTAATACATAATTCAAGTGATCAATTCATTATATTCATGATTCTATGATATTCTACTAATATCAATCAATACCCACACTTTAAGATCCAATTTGAGAAATTAGGGTCATTCATGGATTCATGGGAGATTTTATCAGAAACCCACCATATAATAGCAATTCAATCATAATATAAGGTAATTAAATCATTGAAAATATTTTTAGAAAGAATCCATTCTTGGAGTGAAAACCCTAGGTTTTGGAGAATTTTCTAACTTTGGAATTGAGACTTTGATGACTTCATGGATGAAAGTATTCCATGAATCAAAGACTACCATACCTTAAGTGAAGAAATCCAACAAATTCAAGTCAAAAATCTTCCTTCTTCAAGCGCTAACTTGATCTTCTTCTTCTTCTTCCTTGGAGTTCTAGAGAGAATATTTTTGGGGGTAAAGTTGGTTGTGATTTTTGGGTTTGGGATTTGTGAAGTATATGAGTTATTTAATTGTTTAAAAGCCCTTATATAGTTCTATTAAAATAAAATAAAAAGACCTCACATTAAAATAACTAAATTAGGAATTACCTAAAAGAACTTACCTTTGGCCGAACCTAGGCAGAATTGCAGGCAGGAATTACGACCTAGGACTCACGGACCGTGATTGGACCTACTGGTCATCCTACAGGTCCGTAGGTCCATGGTCTGCAGCTCACTTTCAAGGGCCTTGACCCATGAACAGGTCCCACGGGGCGTGGATGGACCTACACCCAGTAGGTCCCATCCGTTGGTCACCATTTTTGGCAGTTTTGAGCAGTTTTGGGCAGATTTGGGGTTAGTCTTTAGGGTTCTCCTCAAAGACCCTTGGTTGGTTCTTGGGGAGACGTGCCTTGACGTTTTACCCCTAAACCCTTCATCCTAAGTACGGGAAGCCATTTTATGATTCTAAACCATACATCAAAGTCTAAAACTCTCACGTAAGTCTCGAGTTCCACCTACTAGTTTTTCGGGTGTTACAATATCTCCCCTTGGAAACATTTGTCCTCAAATGACATTTCTAAACTCTTTACGGAATTAAAGACTCAATAATAGCAGCCTATCATGCATGAAACATCAAAACAATGCATCATTTAAAGGAGAAAAGATCAATTCCATCTCAAAACATCATCAATGCAATACAAGGGATTACGAACTACTTCTAACAACCCAATATGCACGAAACTAAATATTTCTCATTTGCATAGGAGGAACTAATTTCTCCAACTAAAATAATGCTTAACTCAACATCATGGAGCCAATATGCGATTACTCTGAAAAGCAGACTAAACCATTTTCATCAACACATCTCATGAAGTCAAATAGGAAATTCATAATTAATGCACAACAACATGAGGAACTTCAATCATAAAAACTCATTTTCTCATTTTCATAAATTTCGTCAAGAACATGCATAATACAAGGAAATTATGGAACACATACAACATCCAAGACTTCACAATCATAAAACAAGTCAAGGGAAACTTATCATTTCAAGCTAACGGAGGAATACAAGGAAAGATAAGGATATCGGAACATCTCATTGACTCTTGGCCTCCCAAGTAGCACCCTCACCTACTACCTTCACACAAAGACCACTCCTTCACACTTTTATGAAAGAAACTTCCTAATTCTTCTATTTCTTAACTTGTCGGTCTAAGACCTCTACCGGTACCCCTAAATTAGAGAAGTTTACATATAAGCACTTTATCTCACAAGAAACCTTACCAACACTACTCATGGTCTTATATGAGCCTACCAAACTAGGACTAAACTTCTCAAGCTCACCACACCTCTCAAGGTGAAAACTTTAAGTCAACCTAAGGCATGAACATCAAGAACATTTGACCACCTTGCCATCTAAGCACATTATCTCCCCTTGGGAGTAAGCATGCACAGTCTTTTATAAGCACCATTTCTTTCAACTCTAAGGTTAGGTCAAGTTATCACTAAACTATAACCTTCATAACATAAGATGATTCTAAACCATTGTGAATTACACTCCTACCCTTCTTAGAGTAGTCTACTCACTTCAACACATATAGGCATTTCTAAAACACCATATTCATTAAATCTTTCAACACACCCTGAAACTCATCGTGACTAAGTCAGGTTCTACCACTAAATACACCAAGCCATAATGAAGCCCATTCATACTAAGGACATCATAAAAGCCCATCTAGTCACATAGCCATAATTGGCATGACTACTAACCTTTTCTCCCTCGCTCATTGTAGCATGAGCCCTTCAAGTGGTCATATTCTGAAGACCATCAGATAAGGAATAGGAGAGATATCGTATAGCGTTAAGCTTTATGGCATGACTTAGAGAATGAAGAAGTGAGATTTTCCTAACATCCAATAGCCTTCTATTCATAAATGTGGCACGCTTCACACTATGAACAAGACTCTACTAGATGTGGTTTGAGAAATCTTAGAACTATCCCAAAATCTTGTGCTCTGATACCATGTTTGTCACGACCCAAGAGTACCCCCTAGATGTGACACGGCGTACAAGACCCCGAAAAGCCTCATACAATCCTCATAGCATATCATAACATAAGATAATAGAAAATAGTTCAGAAATTTAAAAAAAAATCTTTTACAATCGAAGTCTTTTAAAAAACAAGCAGGAGTCTACACTTTGTCTCCAACCATCTATAACCATTAAAATTACAACTATGGGACGCAGCCCATACAAAAGTTCTAAACATAAAAATGAAATGTAAAGGACATAATGGTCAAGCCCCCGAATTCTATGAGGACTTACCAAACTTCTTCTTCTTGATCTACTATGATCCTAGCCACGAGGATGGAAGTCAATGTCACCAAACCTTACACTTTGTATAAAAATGTAGAAGAAATATGGGTTAGCACAAAAATATACTAAGTATGATAGTCATGCATAAAAACCCTTGAAAACATGCTAAAAGGGATATTTTAGTTGAATGCATGCACTTTACAAGTTTAAACCATCATTTGGAAAGTAGTGTGAAAACACAAGTCATAAGCATAAAAGACATCATGAAGAGATATATCCTCTAGTAGGTCACTTTAGATCCCCATTCATGTTTACCCTCTTTTAATCTCATCCTTAGCCTATCTCTCATAGACTAGGAAACATTCACTTTTAGTTAACCACATCAAGTAAATCAACTCATAGCAACATTCCAAGTTAACATGCAACATTACAAGTAGCCTTGACATCAAATTCAATTACTATTTAGACACAAGCACATTAATTACATGAGTCATCTTGACAAATATGAACCTACCATAACTACTCTTAAAGCCTACTTGTGAAATACATGGATGAAGTCCCATACCCCTCCACCCACACTAAGTAGAACTTCTTGAATAGCCATAGTACATCCTAGACTTGACCTTGTGCGAATTAGCCTTACCCTACATATACCATGTGAGCTTGCATGGAATCCGGTGTATGCCCCACACCGAAAAGGGGTGTCCTACTTGCTTAAGGTAGAACTAAAATGTATTACCTTGGAGATGGATCCAATGGTTAAATAACCTACGAGGGCACGTAGTTATGGGATAAGGAGATTTCTTCTAGAAACCCAATCTTTCTTAGCAGGGGACCTTCCATCTCATGAGATTAACTTTAGAAACTTGGTCTTTTTTAACGGGAGAGCTTCTATCTCATTTTCAATACCCACTCGGTGCTAGGCATAATTCCCATGAAGTATTTATTGAATCCTAACTTGTTTCATTCGGATAGCTCATTAGATCATGCGTGAGAATCACTTTTCACTGTCCATGTCTTTATGGTAGATTCAATTAGGTGAGAACTAACTTTCAACCTAGAATCTTTAATATGTGAGAAACACTTTCACATTAGGCTCATTATGTATTCATGAAAATAGACTTTCAACAATACCACAATTACATGAAAGTCATGATCACTTTACTTTCTCAAAAGATGGTCTTAAATCATGAACACACTTTCACAAAGCATGTACAATATCATATATTGCCCCTTTAGGACCAAAGACCATATTCAATCAACACATCTAGAATTCAATATATTAGACATGAATATAATCATAGTTCAAGTAATCAAGTCATTAAATACATGATCTCAAATACTCATAATATAGGTCATGTTGGTGGAGTCTTTCCAAAATAAAACCGCATAGAATTCAACAAACATAATAGCTTATATTATAATCATGTTCATAAAGTATACACATGAAGCCACAATTAGGAATAAGTCTCATGTTTTACCCCTCTTGGATCAAGGATCACTATCAACCAATCACATTTACGGTTACTACATTAATCATGGAAGACAACATAATTCAAATAACTCAACTAATACAACAATAATCTCATAATATTCATCTCACCACAATTCACCCACATCACAAAGTCACAAATTGAGGACATGGGGGTTCATGGGTTCTTGGAGGAAATTCAACATCAAAACCATATAAATTCCTCAATTAATACATAATTCAAGTAATCAATTCATTATATTCATGATTCTATGATATTCTACTAATATCGATCAATACCCACACTTTAAGATCCAATTTGAGAAATTAGGGTCATTCATGGATTCATGGGAGATTTTATCATAAACCCACCATAAAACAGCAATTCAATCATAATATAAGGTAATTAAATCATTGAAAATGCTTTTAGAAAGAATCCATGACTTGGAGTGAAAACACTAGGTTTTGGAGAATTTTCTAACTTTGGAATTGAGAGATTGAGGACTTCATGGATGAAAGCATTTCATGAATCAAAGACTACCATACCTTAAGTGAAGAAATCCAACAAATTCAAGTAAAAAATCTTCCTTCTTCAATCCCTAACTTGATCTTCTTCTTCCTCTTCCTTGGAGTTCTAGAGAGAATATTTTTGGGGGTAAAGTTGGTTATGATTTTTGGGTTTGGGATTTATGAAGTATATGGGTTAGTTAATGGTTGAAAAACCCTTATATAGGTCTATTAAAGTAAAATAAAATTACCTCACAATAAAATAATTAAATTAGGAATTACCTAAAAGAACTTACCTTTGGCCGAACCTAGGCAGAATTGTAGGCAGGAGCTACGACCTTGGACTCACGGACCGTGAGTGGTCCTACTGGCCGTCCTGCAGGTCCGTAGATCTATGGTCTGCAGCTCACTTTCAAGGGCCTTGACCCACGACCAGGTCCCATGGGGCGTGGATGGACCTATTCCCAGTAGGTCTCATCTGTAGGTCACCAATTTGGGCAGTTTTGGGCAGATTTGGGGTTAGGCTTTAGGGTCCTCCTCAAGGACCCTTGGTTGGTTCTTGGGGAGTCGTACCTTGACGTTTAACCCTTAAAACCCTCATCCTAAGTACGGGAAGCCATTTTATGAATCTAAACCACACATCAAACTCTAAAACTCTCACGTAAGGCTGTAGTTCCACCTACTAGCTTTTCGGGTGTTACAAGTTCAGTGCATTAGCTACTTGCGCAACTTGTTTTTCTAAACTAAATTGGGACATTTGGATGTTTTTTTATGTTCTCATCTTGCTTATATATCCGGGCATTATTCTCTGTACCAATTTTTGACATTAGCTTTTGGAGTAACTCTTCATTATTCATCCCCTCTTTTGGTGCACTTGGATTTACGCCCTGGCTAGGATTTTGGTATTGTTCCCCCATTCCTTGTGATCGGTATTAGTTAGACCCTTGCGCTTGGTTTTGATTTTGGTTTTGGTTCCCACCCCATGAGAAGTTTAGATGGTTTCTCCAACTATAGTTATAAGTATTACCATAATTTTTCTGACCTCCACCTCTTTGCGCATTCTCCACATAGTTTATGGAATCTTCATTTGCCTCACAAAGTTCAGTTTCATACTACCGCAGACTCCACAACAACTTGATTCTTGCTGTACAACATTCACCGGTGCTTGATTTAGTGTCATTTTTTTTAAATGCATCTTTATGTTGTGGTTCATGGCATCTTATTTTGCATTTATTGTAGTAGCTTTATCCACATCTTAAATTCCAGCCACTCTATGTGTTGTGGTTATTGGAATTTCTCCTTCATAAATGGGGTTTCCTTCTGAGAGTCTATCTAAGAGATACAATATCTCTTCATGGATTTTTTCTAGAGCTTGTCCACCTGTTGAACTATTAAGAAGTACTCGTGCGTTATAATCAAAACCCTCAAAGAAAGTATGAGCAAGTACCACATTAGCTTGGTAGTGATGTGGACATGCATTTAACAATTGTTTGAATCGATCCCATGCTTGGTACATATCCTCCCCATTTTTCTATTTGTAACTCTATATCTCATTCCTCACCTCGCAGTTTTATCTGATGGAAAGAACCAACTCAAGAACTTTTTTGCTAGGTAATCCCATGTAGTGATGGAATTTGGTGGCTTTGAATCTAACTACTGTATGTCGGCTCCTAGCAACGAGTATGGAAACAATGTAAGCCTCACATAGTCCGATGAAACGCCAGTTGGTATGTACGTATCACTTATTTCCAAAAAATTCTGAATGTGAATTTGAGGATCCTCATGAGGGAGTCCGGCGAATTGTCCCATCGAGTGGATGAGCTGCACCATATTCTGCTTTAGTTCAAATCTTCCACCCGGTGGTGGTTTCCTTATACTAGACACCACATTGGCTATGAGTGGGACTGCCACATCACGGACTGGTCTTGCCGATATAACGGGGGGTGCCTCTTGTTCTTAATTATTCACGTTTTCTATTCGGTCACCCTCATTGTTTTCCTGAAGACCCAACCCTAATTCTTGATGACGTCCTAGATTCGCTATTTTTCTGCTAAGGCGTAAAGCTCTTTCAGGGTCGTCGTCTGATTCGACAAGATCTTTTTTCCGAGCCAGACTTGAGAATCAAGTGCCTGCAATACACAAAAGCTAAGATAGAGTTATTAACACTTGAACAATCTAATTGTAGACTTAAGAAAATCAGATATAAATAAATTTCTAAATCCCGGTAGCGGCGCCAAAAACTTGTTACTCTCAAATATACACGCAAGTGTATGCGATCGCTCAAGTAATATAGTTTCTTTTAGAAACGAGTTTTCGTTCCCAAGGGACTCATGATCAACTTATATTTAATAACTCAATTCCACAATTAAATAAAAGTAACCTTTTAAAAGAGTTTGATGGTTGTTAATTACTACTACGATTTATGCAATAACTAAAAAGTAACTAATGTGAACTTCATGTATTGTATCTTAGGAAATGAACTAATTTTGGTTATCAAGTTACTAATTTACAGGGTTAATTGTATGAGTCGAGTCTCCCAACCTCTAGTGGCCTACTTTAATTAGTTGTCTAACTACATCAGTGAGCGGGGATAGGCAGTCCTAATTGGAGAGCATTTATATTTCATCCTATTTCAAAACAAAGCTATTTGTTCGTCCGAGCGTCACTCGAAAACACAAATCAACTCAATGGAAGATCAAGTTTTATATATTCTTTGGTCTATCTACCTTTTCCTCTCTCAATTTTATGAATAGACAAGAGATTTATCTCTATGATGGCCAGTCAAGAAATATTAAAACAAGAATATAAAAGTAAATTAAAACGATAACCAAGAATTAATTTTAAAACTTTTAATACTCAACAGTCAATTCGTAGCTACAGCCCCAGAACAAGGGGGTTTAGCCACTTATACTATTCAAAAACCTCAAAAATAATTGTTCATGTGATTTTCTGAAATAAGAAGAGTTAAAAAATTGAAACCTATAGCAAAAGTTGAATCTTGCTCTTGCACACCAAAATAATGCCGAACCCCAACAAAATAGCCCTATGGGTCTATTTATACAATTTAGGAAAACTATAGTCCAAATCTATTCTATCAAGGAGTCCTATTTAAATTTATTTGCCAAAACGTCCACCAAGCCTTGGGGAATCACGCCCAACTCGCGCCAGGCAAGTTGGCGTGCCGCGCTGCTAGTGTGCCAAAATGGAGCCTCTGAACTCTTGGGCTTGGCGCGTCGCACCTTTTCTGTGCCGTGATACAGGGGCGCCGCGCCAGCTCTTTGTCTTGGCGTCACTTGTCGTCTTCAGCTCCATTTCTCTCATGATTCAATCGAATTCCTTAGGAATCCTTCAAACAATACTAATCATGTATATTATTATGCAATCATCACAATCCTACGTCAAACATGTTAGTTAGATTAGTGAATGTCCTTAAACTTATGTTAAAAGATGGATAATGTGTCATATAACTATGCCCAAGATTAGAACTCAACATCACCAAAGCAGAAACACAAATCAGTGAAACCACATTATTTTCATCGCCATTGATGTTTGATGGAGAATTGGAACCGAACGGTGTTTTATCATCAAGCACATAGAGTTCAGATATTTGGCGATACAAATGAGATTTAATTGTACAAAAGTATGTTGTGAAAAGCTCTACAACAAAAGAAAGAGCAAACTCAAATTTCTTGACGGTCGTGCATCGTGGGATTGTTTTTGTAACTTGCGTAGAGAAGTCTTCTATCTCACTTATTTTGGAATCACCACTTAACTCTTGTCCAAAAGAAGATAAAGGTGTAGTAGCATCCTACAAAAGATTTAAAAGAGAGGTCATTTTACTTGAAGCAATATACAATTGACAAACCTACTATAACAAAGGTTACTATTCAAATGATATAGTATTAATTGAACTTAATTGTAAGATAATTATAAGTTACCCATTACAGAAGAGAAGTAAATTTGAAGCAGGTCAGTACAAAAAATGGATATGGGGCAGCCAACATAGAGAAATGTAATGAATATTAAAATATGTAGGGACTCACATAACAATTATTAATAATATATTCACCCTAAGTTAGTAGTATAAATAGAGAGCAACCATTTGTAAAATAATTAAGCAAGAATCAAGCAATCTTCACAAAAGACTCATATTCTATTCCTACTCATGCATTCCTCTAGGTCCAATTTCAGCCTTATGTTTATTATCAACATTCAATGTACCTTATAATTACTGACCATGTACTAATGAGGATTGAGGCGTCTGACTCTGATTGGCATCCGAGAAAAATGTGGTTACTTGTTCTGGTGTTTGTAGGAGTTGGAGAGAAATAATGAAAGAAATTGTCAAAGCGCCTGAAATTTGTGAAAAAATGATGTTCCCATCTCTTTGAAGAAGGTTCGACTCTTCCTTTTTATGCCTTTGCATTCTTGTTGTTTTGCTATGTGTTTGTTTGACTGAAGGTAGTTATTTGCATTGGCGATGAACCATATAGTTGATGTTTATGTCTTCTACGATAACTATCTTCAGTCAAACTAACACATAGCAAAACAACAAGAATGCAAAGGCACAAAAATCAAGAGTCGAACTTGCTTTAAGGTGATGGGAACGTCAATTTTCCACAAATTTCAGGTGCTTTGACAATTTCATTCATTATTTCTCTCCAACTCCTACAAACACCAGTACAAGCAACCACATTTCTTTTTTGAATGCCAATCAGATGACTCAATCGTCATTAGTACATGGTCAGCAACTATGAGGTACATTGAATGTTGATAAAAACAGAGGATCCAAGAGGAATGTAGGAGTAGGAGTAAAATATGAGGCTTTTGTGAAGATTGTTTGATTCTTGCTTAATTATTTCACAAATGGTTGCCCTCTATTTATACTACTTACTTAGGTTTAATATATTATTAATAATATTTATGTGAGTACCTTTTGGAAAGGCAGTTTTCATAATTGCAGGAGTTAGGGGGAAACTTGTTGTAACACCCCAAAAATTTCTAAGTTAAGTCTCGAACCATTATTCATATGTGAATAAGATCGTACCGGGTGATTCTTAAATTACCCATATGTGTAAAGTTAGATTCTTTAGAGTGGGAATGAATTTGGATATGAATTAAAGTCATTAGAACTCTTAGCACAAAGTTGAGTTGAAAGTTTCCTTACCGATTAAACATTGATATAAGATTCTTCTTGAATCAACTTCAAACAACTGTATCTCTTAGAATATAAAAGGTTATGTGGCCCATAACCTAACGAATTAAAGGTATTTGAATCTTCTGTCCAACGCCACCAATTTTGCATCAATCTGAGTGGTAAGTAAAAAGTTTTGACCATTTTAGTAACCTGATACAGTGCATTGACAAATTAGCCGACGGGAAAACATTAAAAAGGGTCATTTTTGTCCTTGTCCTCTAAGAAAAACCTAAAATCATTTTTTTCATATATTAATCCATCATTCTCTTGTCTCTCAAACATTAAGGCAAAACCTTAAGGAAAAATCATAGTAGAAGACTCCATTCAAGGTTCTTTAAATCTTTTTTAAGATTCTTCTTCAAGGGAAGTCTTTCTCCAAAGATTTTATTCTTTCCAACTCAAATTCATCCATACAATTATGAATCACTAATTAAAATCATAATTCTTGGTCATAGAGATTTTAAGAAACTAACTCAATAAATCTCAAGAAAGGTTTTCTTGATTGTTCTCCTTCAAGCTAGGGTTTCAAGGCTCCTAATCAAGCTCTTCTTCAAGATTGTTCAAAGAACCTTGTTGTTCCAGGTAAGTAAGGCTATCATAGTGTTGGACTAGTTCGTCCTCACGCCCCACATCTACTTTCAAATCAGTAAAAGAGTAATCTAGGATTATATCCATAGATTTGAGTATTCTTGAGAGAAGTTGATTTTGAGTTCTCGAGTTCCTGATTCTTTTGAAACTCTATTCCTAATTGTTGAATTGCTATATGTTATGCATTAAGATTATTGAGTTGATTCATTCATGTCTATAATTTAACATGAACCCTATAAATTGAGTATTCTTGTGATGATTAGTGTCCTTGAGTTCTTGCGTTATTGCGTTCCTGCGTTCTTGAGTTCTGAGTCCTAAGTTTCCATATTGCTATTTAGACCTCTTAGTTGAGCCGTTCATGTCCATAATTCCGCTTGAACACTATGAATTGAGTTATAAATTTTTAGAATCTTTTTAAAGGCAATATTTGAGTTTTTAAAGTGAGTTTTTGAGAAAGTAAAGATGATTTTTGAGATAGAGTTCTTAAAACATGATTAGTATGACAGTCGAGTATGCCATCAATGTTTAATCAGTATGGTATCTAGATATACCATCAACTTCAAACAACCATATATCTTAGAATATTAAGATTTAGGTTGCCTATAACCTATCGAATTAAAGATATTTGAATCTTCTATCCCACTCCAACGATTTCACAACAATTCGAGTGTTGAGTAAAAAATTATGACCATTTTAGTAACTTGATATAGTGCAGTGACAAATTATCCAGCGGGAAAACATTTAAAAGAGTCATTATTGTCTTTTTACCTCAAAGAAAACCCTAAACGAATTTCTTGACTAATTAAAAGTCGAAAAGAATCAGATTTTCATCTCTTAATCAATCATTCTCTTCTCTTTCAAATCCTAAGGGAAAAAAAAAGTAGAAAACTCCCTTCAAGATTCTTTCAATCTTTTTCTAGATTCTTTTTCAAGGTGAGTCTTTCTCCAAGAATTTCATTCTTTCCAACTCAAATTCCTCCATACAATTATGAATAACTAATGAGAATCATAATTCTTGGCCATAGAAATTTCAAGAAACTAATTCAATAAATCTCAAGAAAGGTTTTCTTGATTTTTCTCCTTCAAGCTAGGGTTTCAAGACTTCTAATCAAGTTCTTCTTAAAGATTCTTCAAGGAACATTGTTCTTCCGGGTATGTAAGGCTATCATAGTGTTGGACTAGTTCATCCTCATGCCCCCATCTTCTTTCAAATCAGTAAAAGAGTATTCTAGGATTCTATCCTTAGATTTGAGTATTTTTTAGATGAGTTGATTTTGAGTTCTTGAGTTCCCGATTCTTTTGAAATTTTATTCCTAATAATTGAATTTCTATATGCTATGAATTAACATTCTTGAGTTCATTCGTTCATGTCTATATTTCTACATGTACCCTATGCATTGAGTTTTTTAAATGAGTAGTGTCCTTGAGTTGTTGCGTTATTGCGTTCCTGAGTTCTTAGTACTGAGTTTCCATACTGCTATTTTGACCCATGAGTTGAGTCGTTCATGTCTATAATTCTGCATGAACCCTATGAATTGAGTTATAAATTTTGAGAAGCTTGTTAAATCAACCATTTGAGTTTTTAAACTGAGTTTTTGAGAAAGTAAAGATGATTTTTGAGAAAGAGTTTTTAAAACATGATTAGTATGACAATTGAGTATGCCATCAATGTTTAAACAGTATGGTATCTAGATATACCATCAATGTTTATGCTATATGACTTTCCGAGTCAGCAATGATCATATCACAAAATTATTTTGATACATTTTTGAGAAAGATTTTTCAAGTATGAATTGAGTAAGAGTAAAAGGGAACTAAGTATTACCATATGTATTAGTTTTTACATTGATAAAAGAGAAACTTTGATTTCTAAATGAGTTATGAGTTCAAATATATTTCAAGAGCAGTTACCTCTTTTAAGAGGATAGTTTGAGCAATTATCTCAAACCAGAGGAAGAGTATGTTTTTAAACATTGATCATGAGTATATATTATTGGGAGTAGTATTGAGAACTGATATGGGGATTAGTTCAAACAACTCACATACCCAATCTATGAACCCGTCCCGAGTGTTCGGGATCAAGTACTATACCAAGTACATTGTTATGTGAGACTTTGGCAATACTTTTGTTCTTTGACTTTGAAATTATTCAATTTTCTCTTGAAGAGAAGAAAAAACAAGCATGAATGACATGTTAAGTTTGCAAAAATTAGAACAACTTCAATTTAGAAATTTAATTAGTTAAACATCACCATAATTTGCAAGTGGTACATATAGAATAGTTATAAGTTCTCAACATAAGCAAATTGCTAGAAAACTATACACAAGAATCACCTCCCATCATGAATAGATGAATAAGAAAACTTGGATGGGTTAGGTCCGACCCACTTGGCATTAACAACTTTTTCATGCGCCAATTTGGTCACACTCGTCAACTTGACACTACTAGATCCCATGATCGGGAATGAACTTGAGGGTGATTATATGATATTATTTCCCAAAATATGGTTCATGTTGTTTCAATATTGCTTTGGGAATTAAAGTTATGCACTAAACTTTAATTTAATCTTATAACACACAAAAGTAACTTATCAACATCTTTTTTTAAAATTTCTATGTTTTTTTGGTCATGAGCTTACAGTTGGTTTTATGAATCCTCACTTTCCATTAGTAGCAATAATAGATCAATTCGTAGGACTCTAGTTAAGTTTAGATGTATTGCTGGAATTTCGGGTATTACTTATGAATTATCCCAATTGTTTTTCATTAAGATGCTACACCTTTATCATTTGTTGGCGGAAACTTGAGTAGTGATTCCAAAATAAGTGAGGTAGAAGACTTATTTACTCTAGTTAAAGCATAACTCCATGATGATCAAAGTCTTAAAAGTAGTTGTTTAATCTTTCTTCTATTATAAATCTTCTCAAAAGTTATTGTTGTACAGTTTTGATTCTTATTTGTATCCTCGTGAATTTTAATTCTAACTGTATGATGATGACAACACCAATCGATTTTAGTTTTCCTTATAAAATCGATGGCGATGAAAATAATGTATTTTCATCATATGGTGTTTCCGCTTCGATGATGTTGAAATCTACGAGTAAATTCGGTGGTGGAGAAGGTAGTTTTGTTGTTTCACTGATTTTCGATCGAAACAAAGTTGAATTTGTTGTTCTTGTACAGAGGACAACTGACGACAGCAACAAGGATGATGTCACTGTAGATGGGAATGTAATTCGTGTTCCTACTCCTGAGATGTTGAGTTCTATGAGTAAAATCGGGTGTGATGAAATCATATGGTTTCACTAGGTATAGATAGTAAAACCACATCATTTTCATCTACATCGATTTTAGTCAAAGAACTTAGCATCTTCTTAGCAGTAATACCAACTACATTCCTATCGACGACCGGAGACATCGTCCTTGTCGCTTCTACCAGTTGTCCTCTTGATAGGAATAACAATTTTCACTTTCTTTCCATCAACAATCTATGAAAAAACATATATACCCTCTCCATCTCTTATTTTACCCATAGAACTAGAACCGATGGTATTTTTGTCATCTACATTTATAGTTCAAATATGTTGTGAAAATCTCTATAACAAAGGAAAGACCAAACAAGAATTTCTCGACGGTGGATCATGGGGTTGTGTTTGTAACTTGCGTAAAGAAGTCTTCTACCTCACTTATTTTGGAATCACCACTTAACTCTTCTCCAAAAGAGGATAAAGGTCGAGTAGCATCCTACAAAATATTTAAAAGAGAGGTCATTTTACTTGAAGCAATATACAATAGACAAACCTATTATAACAAAGGTTACTGTTATTAATTTAACTGAAACAGCAAGATGAATTGAAATTTGATGAATAATTTTTATTGAACTTCAAGCTAATTAAATAAGTAGAGGGGCAGTACAACTAACACAGAACATGGACTGCTAAAAGACTGCTAACATACCTATAAAATAGGAACAACTATAACTAGTTAATAGGATAATGACTAAAAGAAAACTAATCTCCTAATAATCAGCTAAAGTCTCTGACCCATTCAAAGCAGATCCTAATACACGTAACAACACAATCAGGAGCTGCAAACTTCCAATTTTTCTCTAAGAAATTCGAATCTATTAACATGAAATGACTTTGTAAAAATGTCTGCCACTTCATTCTCTGATTTGCAATAGAATAAAACCACTTCACCATTTTTCTGCACCTCCCTCAAGAAATAAAGCTTGATGTTGAAGTGCTTGGTCCTTCCATGAAACACGGGATCTTTGGATATGGCTATAGTAGCTTAATTATCCACAAGGATCTCAGTGCTCTCTGCTTGCTCCAGCTGCAAATCGATCAAAAATTTCCTAAGCCATAGTGCTTGATTAACAGTGGTTGATGATGCAATGAATTCTGCTTCAGCTGTTGATTGTGTTACTATTTCATGTTTCTTTGAGCACCATGAGAAACACCCTGATCAAAAAGTGAAACAATAACCAGACGTGCTTTTCATATCACCAGTTGACCCGCCCCAATCACTATCAAAATATCCACGGAGTTTGAAATTGTGACTTTTGCAAAATCTAATGGCATAGTTTAGAGTTCCCTTAAGATACCTAACAACTCTTTTGGCGGCCATCATGTGCAACTCACTTGCACAATTTAAAAACCTGGATAAAACACTCACAGGAAACAAGATGTCAGGCCTTGTTGTTGTGAGATACATCAAGCATCCAATTAAGCTTCGATATACTCCTTCATCAACTAGTTCAGCTCCATCATCCCTTTTCAGCTTTTCTTTTTGATTCATTGGAGTACTCACACTCTTGCATTCTTCCATTCTAAATCTTTTTAGAATTTCCTTCATATATTTCTTTTGACAAACAAAAACTTCATTCTGAGTTTGCTTGATCTCCATTCCCAGAAAAAAAGTCATCTCGCTAAGATCAGTCATCTCAAAGACTTTCATAATTTCCTCCTTGAATTCTTCAATCAGCCCTCTATTATTTCCTGACACAAGTAAATCGTCGACATACAGAGAAATAATAATAATGTTAGAGGCAACTTTCTTGACATAAAGAGTCGATTCACTTAAGCTTTTTTCAAAGCCTAAGCCTAGTAAATGATTATCCATTCGGCTGTACCAAGCTCTAGGAGCTTGCTTTAGTCTGTATAGAGCTTTCTTTGACAGATAAACCATATCTTCATGTCCTGGTACACTGAACCCTTATGGATGCTCAACATATATTTCTTTCTATAGTAGACCATTCAAGAAAGCATACTTCACGTCCATTTGATAAATCATCCAATTTTTTTGTGCCGCAATAGCCAAAAGCATCCGAATTGTATCCAATCTGGCTACTGGGGCAAAATTATCAAAAAAATCTACTCCCCAAACTTGTGCATAATCTTTCACCACAAATCTAGCTTTGTGCTTGTTTACCGAACCATCTGGATTTAACTTTGTTCGAAAAATCCATTTAACTCCAATCACTTTTCTATCTTGGGGTCTTTCCACGAGCTTCCAAGTTTAGTTCTTTTCTATCATGGTCAGCTCCTCCTTCATTGCATTTTTCCAATTTTGATCCATTTTTGCTTCCTCATATCCTGCAGGTTCAAAAACAGCAACATTGCATCTCTCATAATTATCAGAGAGTGACCTTGTTCCCCTAATAGGTTGATCATCCACCAAGTCATCATAACGAAGTTGTGAATTATGGTTTTTAACTCGAGACTCATCATTCCATTCCCATTTCTCATCTTCAAGGAATTGAACGTCTCTAATTACCATAATCTTGTTTGTTTGAGGTTGAAAGATCATATAAGCTTTAGAAAATAAGCTATAGCCAATGAAGATTCCCAAATCTGCCTTCTTATCTAGCTTGTCTCTCTTAACCTTTGGAATATAAGAAAAACATAGACATCCAAATAACTTGAGGTTTTCCAAAACAGGTTTGACACCATATCATGCTTCAAATGGAGTCTTTCCTTCCACTGCCCGCTTACGCAGTTTATTCAGCGTACGCAGTTTATTCAGCAAGAAAACAGCAGAGTTTACTGCTTCAGCCCAAAACTTCTTCGATAGATTCTTCTCATGCAACAAGCATCTCGACATTTCCATGATTGTTCTATTTTTTCTCTCACTCACTTCATTTTGTTGTGGAGAATAAAGGAAAGTAAGCTGGTGCTCAATTCCATCTTCTTCAAAAAAAGAATTGAACATATACGAGGTATATTTAGTTCCATTATCTGACCTAATGACCTGAATCTTGTAGCCACTCTAATTTTCTATCCAAACTTTGAACTTCATGAAAATTCCAGCAGCTTCAGACTTAAACTTCATAAAATAAATCCAACACATTCTTGTTAGATCATCAATGAAAATAATATAATACATGCTGCCATTGAGTGATGGAGATCTTTGTGGACCACAAATATCGGTGTGAATGAGTTGCAACTTTTTTGTAGCTCTCCAAGTGGAACTTTTAAATGGAAGTTTAGTATGCTTGCCAAGCACGCAAGCCTTCCAACTTGAGGGGTTCTCCTCCAAGTTTGGTAAACCATTTACCATTTTTCTCCTTTGCATAAACAATAAAGCTTTGTGATGAAAGTGCCCCAACCTTTTGTGCCACGTTTCCGCTACAGTGAGCTGGCTTGGAAAAGCTATGTGTTCCTCGTTCAATGGATTCAAGGAAAAACTTTTTCCCTGCATTTTAATTCTTAATATGTCTTGACCACTAGGATCACTGATCAGGCACACTTTATCTTCAAATAATAATTTGAATCCATTTTCTAGGAGTTGCCCAACATTTAATAAATTCTGATCAATTTCAGGAACAAATAAAACTTCACAAATAAGTTTTGTACCTTTGTAACTTTCAATTGCTACAGTCCCCTTTCCTTTCCCTGGGAGGTATTCTCCATTTCAGATTCTGACTCTTAATTTAACTAATTTATCAAGTTCTCTGAAAAGCTTTTCATCATTGGTCATGTGGTTCTTACAACCACTATCAACAAGCCAACTTTCACTTGAATTTTTTATTGCGAAACAGGTGGCCACAAATAGTTGCTCATCTTCTTGTTGGTCTGCAATCTGTGCATCATTTGGTTGTTGTAATCCCTTTTCTTTGCAGATAATCTCAGCATGAACGAGCTTGTCACTTTCTGCATTTCATATCAAGTTTTCTCCAACACTTGAAGTGTGGATGATTTTTCCTCCCACAATGTTGGCAGGGAGGATATTTTCCTTCTCTGTTGTTGCTAGTTGCAGTAACACCGTTTCTCATTATTGTTGCTTCTTAGTTTCCATGATTCCCTTTCTTTCCTTTTCCTTTGTTTCCCCAGGCACTTGAACCGAACTGCAACTTGGCTTGCAAGGCTCCCTCAATGGATCCCTCATGCCTCATCATTCTTCGCTGTTCTTTTGTTCCTACAGTGCACTCAATAACTCTGCCAATCTAAGCTTAGACAGAGCTTTAGTATTTTCCAATTAAGCAATAGTTGCCTCATATCTCTCAGGTAAAGTTACAAGTATTTTTTTGAACTATTCTATTATCAGTAAGTTCATTTCCAAGTATCCTTACCTTAGTGGCAATCCCAAGCAACCTATCAGAATAATCCTTAATGGTTTCTGATTCTTTCATATGCTGCATCTTGAATTCTCTAACCAAGTTCAGTACTTTCATTCCTCTAATTCTTTCATATCCCTCGTAGTCTTTCTTGAGGAAATCCCAAATTGCTTTGGCTGAGTTACATGTCATTACTCTACAGAAAATAGTGGCAGAAACTGCAGGAAAGAGACAAGATTTAGCTTTGGATTTTCCTGTCTTCTTTTCCTTGTGGGTTCTAATCTGAGCCATATTTGGATTCCCTGGCAGAGGATGCACTTCGTAGTCTTCCTCGACAGCGTCCCACAAATCACTAGCCTCCAAATAAACTTGCATTTTCACTGCCCAGGCTCGATAGTTTTCTCCATCGAAAACTGGTAGAGCCATAGAAGAAAAAGAGCCTGCATTCTCCATTATTTTAATGGTGTTTTGCAGAGAATATTTTATGGATAAACACTCAGAAAAGAACCTCGCAAGTCTCACACAAGTCCCTTAAGAAGTAGGGCTCTGATACCAATGTAATTAATTTAACTGAAACAACAAGATGAATTGAAATTTGAAGAATAATTTTTATTGAACTTCAAGCTGATTAAATAAGTAGAGGGGCAGTACAACTAACACCGAACATGGACTGCTAAAAGACTACTAACATACCTATAAAATAGGAACAACTATAACTAGTTAATAGGATAATGACTAAAAGAAAAGTAATCTCCTAATAATCAGCTGAAGTCTCTGACCCATTCAAAGCAGATCCTGAGACACATAACAACAGTTACTTGTCAAATGATATAGGATTAATTTAACTTAATTGTAAGATAATTATAAGTTACCCATTATAGAAGAGAAGTAAGTAAATTTAAGGCAGGGCACTACACAAAAAATGGATATGGGGAAGCCAACACAGAGAAATGTAATGAATATTAAAATATGTAGGAACTCACATAAAAATTATTAATAATATATTAGCCCTAAGTTAGTAGTATAAATAGAGGGCAATCATTTGCAAAATAATTAAGCAAGAATCAAACAATCTTCACAAAAGACTCATATTCTACTCCTACTCCTGCCTTCCTCTTGGACCCATTTCAGCATTCTCTTTTTATAAACATTCAATGTACCTCATAGTTGTTGAGCATGTACTAATAAGCATTGAGACGTCTATTGGCATTTGAGAAAAAATGTGGTTGCTTGTGCTGGTGTTTGTAGGAGTTGGAGAGAAAAAATGAAAGAAATTGTCAAAGCACCTAAAATTTACGAAAAATTAACACTCCCATCTCCTTGAAGAAGATTTAACTCTTGATTTATATGCCTTTGCATTATTATTGTTTTGCTATGTTTTAGTTTGAATGAAGGTATTTATCTGCATTGGAGATGAACCATATAGTTGATGTTTATATCTTCAACTATTATTTGTCGATAACTACCTTCAGTCAAACTAACACATAGCAAAACAACATGAATGCAAAGACATAATAATCAAGAGCCGAACTTTCTTCAAGGAGATGGGAACATAAATTTTCCACAAATTTCAGGTGCTTTGACAATTTCTTTCATGATTTCTCTCCAACTCCTACAAACACCAGCACAAGTAACCACATTTTTTCTCAGACGCCAATCAAAGTCAGCAACTATAAGGTACATCGAATGTTGATAAAAATAGAAAGTTGAAATGGGTCCTAGAGGTAGGCCGAAGTAGGAGTAGAATATGAGTCTTTTGTGAAGATTGTTTGATACTTGCTTAATTATTTGACAAGTGGTTGCCCTCTATATATTTTATACTACTCACTTAGGGTTAATATATTATTAATAATTTTTATGTTAGTACCTTTTTGTAAAAGTAGTTGTCATAATTATGGGAGTTATTGGAAAGCTTGCCACAAATCCTCTTCACTTCCTTTTTATCTTTAAGAGATGGTTAGACATGTCCAATTCTTGTGTGGACAGTGTTTTTGATGAATCCCTAATGGTACTGTCTTGTATAATATTTTGCTTAGCTTCAATCTTTTAGTAATATTAGTTTCAGGATACGTGTGTTGCACGTGTGTCCCATGTAAATTTTATTACGATTACAAGTCTAAGAAAAAAGGCATATAATGAGTAATAAAAGCAACAATCATATCATATATATTTATATATAAAAAGAGGATCCTACACCTGGTGACGTGACGCAACCAAAACACAGGGAATTAGATTTATCTTTTCATACATGTTTTTGCCAATTCCTTCGCACAATTTTTTTACAATTCCTCCAAGGAGGTGCGATACAAAAATCGACGCCACAATTATATTTATATTCCTTCTTTCTTCTTTCTATTATCCTTGTTCTTGCGTATCACAATATGCCCTCTCTGTTTCCTTCCTTCATTCCTCCTCAGGAGAAACGACTCAGGTATGCTTAAAATGTCATAGAGTAGCTCATTAAATCTTGAATCAATAATGTGTGAGAAAACCTTTCACGAATCATGTGATTCCTTAATATGTGACAAATCGTTTCATAATTTCATAAATGCTTATCTTAAAGCAACTTAGATCATTAAACCTTTTTTTTCATAATCATACATAGCCTTCATGAAAACATCATTTATAGATTCATAGTTTCTTCATAAATTCATGTCTTTTAAAGTTCAAAGTCAAAATTCATTATCAATGTATGGGTTCATGTTATATCAATTGGAAAGCATGTAATTGAATCAAAACCGTCATAATAAAATCAAAATCAAACAATTGAATCAACACAATTAGAGCCCACGATAAATTGAATGAAAAGCTAATCAAATTGATGAAAATAAACTTGGAGAATTGACAAACCTTTGGGGCTCAATGAGTGAATGGAAATCATTGATAAAACCCTAAATACTTTGAGGATCAAAGCCCAAAAGAAATGGTGAAAAAAAATCTTGATTTGGAAACCCTAGCTTCTTCTTCCTTGAACTTGAGAGAGAGTTGAGGAAGATAAATACGCATGTGAATTGAGAATTTGAGTGAATGAGAGAATTGGGGTAGTTTTAAGGGTAGAAGGGTAGTTATAGGACTTAGAAATAGAGGTAAAACGACATAGTATAGCAATTTAATGCATAGGAAAAGACCCAAATACCCTTAAAAATAATTGTTAGAGGGTTCCTACTGTTTGGACCTACGGTCCGTAGAACTTCCTACGGTCTGTATTGGTCAATCATAGAACCAACTTCAAAAACCGAAAAAATTCACCTTACTTTTCATGAGACCTTTCTATGGCCCATATAAATTCTTACGATCTATAGAACCCATCCGTAAAAAGCCAAGTTTATGTTTAAAATTTCACTAAGTTTGGAACCTTCCTACGGAACACACCTACGACTCGTCAACCTTCCTACAGTTCGTCCAGTTCATTCGCAGGTCAAAACTCAGAAACTTGAAATTTCAAAAACTAATTGCCAAGTCTACCACTCCCTTCCTATGGCCCATAGAACTGCCTACGGTTCGTAGGTTGGACTCATAGAACCTGCTTCAGTTCCAAAAATCTATAGTTTCCTTTTTGACTTCCAACTTTCGGGGTGTTACAATCATATTGTGGTATGAATGATAAACATTATAGAAGAGATTTATTATCTGCGCAACTAATATTCATTTCATTATTATTATATTATATTATATTATCTATATCTGTCTATATTCTATATTTATATATATATATATATATATATATATATATATTACCTTAAAAGTATGAACTCCTAACTTGAATGTTAAATTACTATAATATCCCTAACTTAGGTTGTGACTTTTCGATGAGTTGTGACTTTTTTGATAAGTTATGACTTTTCTCAAAGGGTTTTGATTTTTCGATGAGTTGTGGCTTTTCCAAAGAGTTGTGACTTTTTCAATAAGTTGTGACTTTTTGAAAGGGTTGTGACTTCTCGGAAAGGTTGTAAGTTTTCAGATAAGACACAAAAAACAATTGTTCATACTACCCTTTGTTGACTATAAATAGAGGGGTTTCCTCTCATTATTCAACCACAATGTTTTTAATCTACTACTCTTCTTCTTCGTGCATTTTTAAAAAAATTGTGTGATTTCTTGTCGTTGAGGGAGTTCGAAGTTTAGCGGAATATGAGGTACCACTATTCTGATGAAGTAAATTGTTCTATCCTGACAGGGTATATTCCTTAACCTTGAGTACTTGAGGAAAATAATTATGATGATATAATAATTATATGTTTGCTTAGTATATACATTAGTATGTAATGTTCCAACATATGAGGTTAACGTGATGTAGTCTAAATTCATTTGTTTTTGTTAACAATTTCTCTTGTGATGTAGATATATGCTTCTGAATATCTTTTTCAGAAATTATTAAACTTCTCAAGAGTTAGAAGAATTTTCACGATTTACTTTTTTGATGCTCAAGATAAAATAATGACTTTATTTATCAATGCTACTTATGTGATTTAGATTGTCAGAAAGTTTGCTTCAAAATAGTTATTACTATATAAACATTGCCCTTTTGTTTTACAAATTTACTATTTCTTAATATTTAAGTATTTTCGACGAAGAAAAGTTTATATGACTTGTAATAACGTAATTGAAGATTGTATTAGTTTAATTTTTATTGTAGTCTAAATTCATATATTTTGTTAACAATTTCTCTTGTGATGTAGATATATGTTTATGAATATCCTTTTCCAAAATTATTACACATCTCAAAAGTTAGAGAATTTTCACGATTTGTTTTTTTGATGCTCAAGACAAAAGAATGAATTTATTTATCAATGCTACTTATGTGATTTAGATTGTCAGAAAGTTTGCTTCAAAATAGTTATTACTATATAAACATTGCCCTTTTGTTTTACTGATTTACTAGTTCTTAATATTTCAGTATTTTCGAAGAAGAAAATTTCATATGACTTGTAATAACACCAGTGGAACTTTATATAGGTCTAACTTTTATTTTAGTCTAAATTCATTTGTTTTTGTTAACAATTTCTCTTGTGGTGTAGATATATCTTTCTGAATATCTTTTTTCAAAATTATTAAACTTCTCAAGAGTTAGAGAATTGTCAACACGCGCTGGTCCTAGAAGATAGTGCCATGTAGGCTGAAAAGGGGTAGAAAATTATTTATAAAATAAGTTCGGGGGGGGGGGGTAATAGGACCTTAGTATAGTATAAGTGTATCTTTGAGATTTCGGGCATATGTTGGGGGGGTACTTATGCATTTTCCCGTTAAAATATTATGATTTCTCATAGTTATTACATTAATTATTTCTATCTTTCATCTTTCCTTATATTAATTTTTGACCAAAAATTTTTCATATTATTATACCGCCTCTATATATGTGATAACACAGTGTTGTTACTTTTTCTTGGACGAATCATGCTTGGTTGAATAAATTAAAAATTGTTTACAAGTATATGAACTATATCTTTATTGGTATAACATAAACATGTGATTATATATATCATTTCACAGATAGAATATATTCTTTAATTTTAATTTTTCATTTTTCCGATAAAAAAAAAGGAAACCTTTCTCAGTTAACTATGGGCAGTAAGATAACTATCTTTGATTTATGTACACAGACAATCGAGAAATCAAATATGAGAGTCAACAAAAAGAACGTCATTTATTATGTTATAACTTATAAAATAAAAATTAATATACAAAAATAGTTCTAAAAATGAAATGTATTTGGTCCCACATGTGCACATGACATCTAAATATATTAAGTGAAATACACGTGCAAAGCACATCTGGTTAGATGACAAGAAAAATACACAACAAATATCATCTATAAGGTTATATTAGTGAAATACAACTAATTACATAATTGAACCTCATCAAATTGAATTAAATATATACATTATTGCATTTAACTAATAAATTTTTCATTGACCGTCTTCATAGGTTCGTGTGAATAAGAGATATATATGACTATCCACGTTGAACATTCACAAAAAAATATGAAAAATTATTTTGTGCAAATTTTATTAGTCAAATCTCCGCTTAAATTTTCTGAATTGATAATCAGCTGCAACGCACGTGTCGAGAATCTAGTATATTACTAAAAGTGGGACCAAAAATAGTTAAAAGTTGAAATACCAAAATAACCCTATAAAGTTGAGTTACTACAATAATATCATTAAAAAAATAAATAATTATTTTTTAACAAAGTCTAAAATCTAAATTATTCATTTCTGACAATGTACAAAACTGTTTCATGATAAATATTGGTGATAATCACTATAACAAATTAATAATGCAGTTGCATCTCTTCTACTTCTTTCCTTTTTCATTTTAGTTTTTGGTGTCACTATCTTACTCTCCTTTTTTGTAATAATTTCTCATTGACTTATTGATTTTAGATTGGTTGTCCTTGAAGGTTTAAATGATTATATTATTTGTACTAATTTTTTGTTCTTTAGTTATTTATTATTTTTCTCCTTTATTTGCATTAAATATTTATTTTTATAACTTATATCTAATTATTTATTTAATTATTATTCTTAATAGTTATAACTCTCATGTTTTTCATATGCATAACCTCTAACTATTTTATTTGAAACTTTAAGATATCTTTTGGTATTCCTCCATTTTTATCTATCTAATTCATCTTTTTTGTTTCATGAGACCCTTATCCAAGGTCATCCTTTTCATTCAATAGTGATAGTACTGAAGTGCTTATCACCATTTTATGTATCATTTAATTCATGCTTTAGTTTGAATTGATGAAGAAGACTATGCTATTTTTGTTGGTTGTTGGAGCAATATCAACAACAACTCAAAATATTATGTACTGATTCTATATATTTCTTTTTTCATCTATATTGTTATTATTAAATTCTTTAAAAATGATATATATGTTGTTTTTTTCTTCATTGTTTACTTTTTATGTTTCTCTATATTGAACTTATTTAATTAAATTTTCTATAAAAAAAATATTGTTGTAAGTTTTATATTTGGACTTAAATTAGTCATTTGTGAATTCATAGGAAGTTTTCTAACCAAAGTTCAAACCACACATGTTTTCATAGAATTTAATCTTCTAACAGATCTATAAAGTTTACATGGGATACACGTGCAACGCACGTATCCAGATTCTAGTATATTATAGTCATGTGGTCATGGAGTCATTTGGGAGAATGTAACTTATTATTTTATTTGTGGCCCAATTAATGTTAAACCCATAAATCATATTTAATAAAGAGTAGATTTCATTCGTGCACCGATTATTTTATTGGCGTAGCAGATAAAGTCTTAATTAACCTCTACAAATTGGTTTTCCATCCTACTATTAGGGTTACAACATATTTAATTTTACACCTTTCTTCATCATTGACGAATGTGGTAACGTAACGTAGGGCAAGGGGCAAGACGGTAAATGATCAGTTTTGTCATATAATACCAATCTCTGTAATATTAATGTATTTGTAACGCCCCATAACTAGAAAAAAACTAGAAAGAAGTTAAAAAGTTGAAATAGTCAGTTTTAGAAAGAATATAAAAATCTGGAAAATTTGTTAGGTATGTTAAGTTGGATTTTTTGGTCTACTTCAAATGACCATAACTTCTATCTCAAGATGAGTGAGGTGTGTTTCTAGATATCGTATAAAAGATCTTGGAATAATCTTTCCAACGCCATATTTCCGAGTTCGTATGAGTGAGATATGCCCATATGAAGTTGGGTTGTTCAAATAAGGAAAGTCTAATCCAGATTTTAGAAGGGAATTATGGTCTTTTCCTTACCAAATTATTTTATTCCGTTTTAGGGTAATTAATTGGGGTCAAATCAGATTTTAGTCAGTTTAGAAAAGTTGAAGTTCACGCTAGGGTTTGGAGAAAGAAGAAGAAAGTTCAAGATTCATCGTCTTCGTAAGGAATCACTTGTGGATTTCGCCAAGGGGTGATCCCTACGAGGTATGTGTGATCACATAGCATTGGGTTAGTTCACCCACGCGCTAAGCATAGTTAATTAAGCGTGTTTTCGTCCTAAAAAGATTGAGAATTTGATGTTCTTGATAGTTGTTCTTGGATTGATTTCATTCTTGAATATGAGTTGAGACTAAGGAGTTTCTTGATATTAAAGTGTTGTTTCCTTGAATTGTTTGAGTTAGGTTTTGTGTATATTCCTTGGGTATCTTATTCTAAAGTGAATATAAGGAAAGGAGTCGGAATTAATTGAATTAAGATCAGAAAACGAGACCAAAAGTTCATCAAATTTTGCCTGAAAGGAGGTTGGCGCGACGCGCACCCATAGCGCCAGCCAGGCGGGGGCGGCGGACCAGCAGTGCGCCATTTTGGAGCCCCAGTAAGTTGGGGCTGGCATGGCGCGCCAGTGACGTGCCCGAATCATCGTTTTCCACCAGTTTTTCATCATTTAGCCCATTTAAGACTTTCTAAAGTGTACTAATAGTTCCTATTGATTCTAACTACTCTAAATGACTTCTAAACATCTAGAAATCATCCAGTAACATGAATCATAACCTTGAATCCATAAATTCAAATTCAAGGAAAGTTAAGAGCCAAGTCTAGGATGTTCTTAGAGTCCTTTCAAGAAGTCTTTTGCAAATGTTTTTAACTTCGTTTTAAGACTTAAAGTTCAAGTTGAGTAAAGACTTAAAGACTAAAGAGTAAAGATTGAAGTTCATTTCTTCAAAGAAGTGTATGGGGACTATCTATTCCCAAAGAGTTTAAAATGTTTTCACATTTAAATAAGAACGGAAACTGAGATTTCCAAAGAGCCTTTGAGCTTGTTTTCAGAAAAGAGTAAATGCTTTCACAATTAAGCAAGAAGGGAAACTTTGATTTCCAAGATAGCCTTTGAGCAATTATCTCAAACCACAGAAAGAAGTGTGTTTTTAAACACAAGAGCTAGTAATATATTTTTGGTAGTAGTATTGAGCACCGTTATGGGAGAGAGTTCAAACAACTCACGGCCCCCATAAACCATGTAGCGATCATGGGTAGAAAAGGGTCATACTTTTTAGATGATTCCTTTAGTGCTTTTTGGCATACACTAGTGGATCAACTTAGTAGTTCGGGTTCTATACCCTCGGCAAGGTGTAGGACAACCCTCGCAGCGCGAGGCAAAATGTTGTATCATCACAATAGCTCTTAAGTGATGGTTTTCGGTTAGAGAAACTCCCACAGAAGAAATTGTATTCTTATATACGTAGTTTATTTGTATTTTTAAATACATCTCAGAGTTATATTGTATCTTTGCATACATACAGAGTACCATTGTATTTCCAAAATACAAAGAGTTGACATCATGTTTTTAAACAACTTTTCTTTATATTGCACTTGTTTTAAACTGCTTTATATTTAAATGATATCAGTTATGTTGAGTAGTGTTGAACCAGGTAAGTTCTTCAGTTCCTTTCAAGAGTATGTCTTGTTTTAGAATTCCCCTCGCATATTCGTACATTCAATGTACTGATGCCATTTGGCCTGCATCCTATTATGATGCAGACACAGGTAATCAGGATTAGCATCCAGCGCATCGTTGATCCAGTTGAGCACCTAGAGTCTTGTGGTGAGCCTCCATGCTTTCGGAGGATCCGTTTTATTGCTTTCAGTTTATTATTAGTTCATTAGGATGTCGTGGGTCTTGTCCCGACATCCATCTCAGTTATTTAGAGGCTTCATAAATAGTCAGATGCTAGTTCTTTAGTCTTTTCATTGTTATCATCTTATGTTGAGACTTGAGTTTGCCTTAATGGCCAGTTTAATGTTCCTTTATAACATTCCAGTTTATTACATAGATTTATCTTTGTTGAGTTAAGTCTTCTGCTGAGTAAGTAAGTCAGGCCAAGGGTTCGCTTGGGGCCAGCAATAGTTCTCAAGTGCCAGACTGCCAGTCCCGCCCAGGGTGTAGGCTTTAGGCGTGACAGTATTTAAGATACTGATGTGTATTAAATTTTTCTTACACACTAACCTTAAAATTTGAAATAAAGCATGAACTTTTTGAAATTGTTATATTTTTATGCTAGTCAAAATAACTTTGACATAAATGTGTATGCTAGGTTCACAATTTCAGCCAACTGTTCGCTTAATTTATGAAAAGGAGGATTTCAACCATCAGCAAATCCTTAAGCCATATATGGTGTTTAAATCAAAAAAGGTAATTAAAAATTAAAAACTTAATTGAGTGACGTTACCCTAATTAATGGGGATGGTATCTCATCTTCGAAAGTACATATTCATTAAAGAACCTATTTGAATAGACTAAATTTTAAAAAAGTAAGTCATTTTTTAATCAGGTGAGGCCCATTTATTCATAAAAACAAAGAGAATATTTACAAATAACCGAGCCCAAAAGTGACCCAGTCCAGAAATAGAAGCATAAGCAAAGGGTACAAAATATCGTTGGAAATAATAAAAACACAAAGTATATTAGAAAAGTGAGAACACGAATAGTCGGAAGCTTCCATCTCTATGCTCCTCTAAAATCCTAATCATCATACACTTGTATTGTTGTGATTCAATCTACAATCAAGGTGAGATCTTTAATTCTAGCTACAATCAAAGTCAGATCTTTAAATCTTACCCTCCAATGGTAAAAGAGTATGAATGCTTATACTTTTACTAGTTTTCGAACACATGCAACACACGTGTATACCGTGCTAATTAGTATAAATACTTCAAAAATATAAGTGTACGATGTGTAAAATACAAGCTCAAATCAATGAAAGGTGCAACATATTAGACTGATATTATGATCATTGCAAGACACATCATACAAAAATATTGTTATCAAGTGAATTGTTTTGAAAACTATACTATAACGACTTCAATTATACAATTCATATAATATATCAAGTATTCAACTTGTTAAAAGTTATTTTTTAATATGTTACAACACATAATTTAAATGTCGACATTATAGTTACAAAATACTTAATGCCTTCAAATTTCCGCTTTCTTTTTAAGGAATAATACCCTCCATTTTTTTATAGATGCATACATATCAAGAACTTTTCATCGAAGGAGAGTGGTCTTTTGTAATAGTTGTAGAGAAATTCGATCAACATATGTCTTCCTTAGGATGGCTAGTAGATCATTATCAATGTCATAGTCTACACCTACAAAATAAAAGTATTTATTTGATATAAAATAATCATTTTTTGAATATTTAATTGACATATATAAATAATAATTACATATATATGTACCCTTCGTCATCTTTTGCTCATTCAAAATTATTAATTTTGCCAACTGTAAATTTTGGTAAAAGAAAATTTTGTCAAGTGATATACATATAATTGAATTATGAAATACAACACAATCATTTGTGAGATATTAACAATATCGTAGAAAAAAGAAAACAATATAAATAAAAAATTATATGGTGCACAAACTAAATGCATATAAAAAAAGATAACTTTAAATTTGTATATATATATATATATATATATACACACACACACTTATGGACCAACCTAAAAAACAAATGAATAGCATATAAGAAAAGTTGCATCATATATTACTAAAATAAAACCAATAGAGCTACAAAAGAATAAAGATAAAATATATCATACAATAAATAGGATAAATGAGAGGATTTAAGCTTTTAAGTAACAAAACAAAATGAAAGAAGAAGATGCATACATGTTGAGCCTGTTTCATCCAATGGTGAGGGTTACACATATACTTGATATCCATTTATATAAGATATTTAATGAGTAAAACTTAATATAAAATTATTATTGATGGTGTTGGATTAATGAAGGAAAATAGAGGGCCAAAACAGTTTTAATGCTATAAGTTCTGATTGTGTACAATTATTAAAAGGTTGTAAATGATATTATTAGAGGTTAATATAACAGAAAATAAGACAACCAAAAACATTGTGAGTCTATCTTTAAGTTTTGAAGAGGCGGTAAAAGAAAGGAAATTATTAACATTATTTAGCTTAACTTTAAAAAAAGCAACAACATGTGGAATTTTTATTAGGAATTTGAAGAGGCTGGAAAAGGTATTTTTAGCATTTACATAATAAGGTACTTATTTAACATATTTTAGTATACCTTGCAAAGCAATATGTATAGTGATTTTACATTTCTACACAAAATAGTAACAAGAAATTTCAGAAAGAGAAACAACCATAACTAAAGAACTAGAATTGAAACAGTCCTTTCTAATTTAAAAAAATCTATAAATGATAAAAATCTTAGGAAAATTGCAGAAGT
>JAJOOO010009430.1:0-24461 GCA_029582685.1 Solanum piurae | reverse complement strand
TTTTTTTTTTGCTTTGCAAAATAAAGAAGAGAGACAGAGCATCAACTCTCATAGAATGTCCTAAATACACATCAGTTTGGCAGCATTGCTACGTGTCTCTTCCAAAGCAGTATTAAAACACGTATGCAGCCTTTATTGATCAATTTGGTAGTGTAAATGACCAAAAGACCCTTATTCTTTTATAAAAATGGCAAAAAGCAGTCATGTTGAAACTACTCAAAACTTGAAAATTGTCTCTCTATATAAGTAAAAAGAAATAATTTAAATTAATTTGACGTTTTTCTTAATAAATTATTTATTAGGAGTTTATTTTTTAATTTTTTTTATTAATTATACTTTAAAAATATAAATATGACTATTAATAATCTTATATAGTTATTTAATGATATATATAATATTAAAAAATAATTTGTTTTGAATATAAAAGCTAAATAATAAATTTTTATTAACTTATTTAACTGTATTAAATTTAAACAATTTAATATGTAGAGAATAAAAATGGAAATATATAGAAACTCAATAAAGTTATCATTGTATACGTGTCAATTGTAACATTAAATGGACCCCACTATACTCAATGATAGAAGGCATAATATGTAATTTAGTAGAAAAGTGTAGGCTTTTTTCTAAAGATGTTAAGAAGGTCCAAATAATAAGGCTGATAGTACAATTTTTTCTATGCAATGCTCATCACTTTAGAAGTTGGAATGACAAAAATATCCCCACTTACCAATTGAATGACCAATAAGCAGCCTTTGAAACTCTCTCTTCTAATATATATAAATAAATATAAATATAAAAGTAATAAATTTGTCAAATACTTTCAGTTTGTTGACATAATTTATCTTTTGTGTCTATTTTAAATTTGTTATTAAATATTATTTTATTTATCTTAATTTATGTGATACATTTCGTTTTTTAAGAATCAAATAGTTCAAGTTTGATCGAGAATTTATTCATGTAATTTTCAAAGTTTTAAAAATGAAATTTATATACTTGTAAATTACGTGAAAAGTATTAGTAAAAGTCATAACAATTAACAATTCAAAATATTTAAAAGATATATGAAAAATTTACAATCAAAGATAAATTTGTTTGAATCTCAAAATTTGGAATGTGTCACATAAATTGGGACGGATGGCATACTATTTAATATCGAATACATTTTTCAAAGCAATAAATTTAATACTATATTCAAAAGATAATGTAGTAATATTATCAATATTGTTTATTGTTTTTTAAGATGTGTGTCAAGTCAATAGGTCAACTATTGTTGGACCAAGACGATATTTCCTAATTTAATTTCTACTTTTACTTATCATTTATGTCTTTAAAAATATAATGAATAAATATGTTTGAGATCTTATCAATTAATATGGGTAAAAATGGTAAACTCAATACATCAATCATTATTTTCTAATTTTCCTAATAAGTGTGCCAAATCAAAGTTCGATGAAGTGCTATTTACACTTTCAAAAATAATTAATTTTAAGAGAAGAATGAGAAAATAATTAATTAATTCTATCTTAGTTTTGTGAATTGACAAGTACTCCCTTTATTTATTTTTAATTGTTCAATATTGACTTAATATATTTCTTAAAAATTTAAAAATAGAATGATAATTTTACAATCTCACCTTTTGAGTTTAAAATAACTAAGAAAGGACTATAGTTAATAATAATGATAAATTAAAAATTAAGTGATTAATAATTTTATAATTTTTTATGTTGAACATGTAAAAATTGAAGGAATATTTTTTATGGAATCAAAAGTAATTGGACTCTATATTGTGGGGTTGTTTTGTTGCAACATGCTAGTCATGAATTGATTTATTCTTGCATTAAAAGTAGTATAATTAATTTCATGTTTGATAGCAACTTATTAGTTGCTATTTATAAAATTCTATACATCAATAAAAGCAGTATAATTGATATCATGTTTGATAGCAACTTATTAGTTGCTATTTATAAAATTATATACATTAAGTACAGTATTTGATTAACAATATATATATATATATATATATATATATATATATATAATTATGAAAGAGTTTATATATTTTTATGCAAGATAAAAGATAAAATAATTAATATAAAAAAAATTAAAATTTATATAATTAATACCTATATAACGCCAAACGACACCTTACAATTTACTTTTGAGTTAATTACCTCAAAAGTTACTTCAACTAATAAATTAGAGGGAAAAATGGTTCAAAATACACTTCAACTATGGCCAAAACTGCTATTACACACTCCAACTTTGCGGAGGTCCTATGACACCTCTGAACTAATTTAAAATAGAATATATACTTATTTAATATGTCATACCCACATATGCATTAAGGGGTGATATACACGCGTTGCCACATGCATAGTTAATGTTTTTAAATTATTTTTTTAATTTTAATCTTTTATTTTATATACAATTTTTTTTTGTACTTTTCTTGAATTTTGAAAATAGTTGTACTTATGTCTTTCTTCTCAAGATTTTTTTCCTTTTTTTTTTGTAATGCCAATTCAAATGAATTTTTATTTTTTTTAGTCCCTTTACAATTTATTTATTTTAATTTTATCTTGATCTATTTCAATAGTTTTTGTTTAAATTCATCTAAAAAATTTAATAGTTCCCCAAAAAAGAAAGGAATCTTTCTTTTAGCGAGTTATGATTTTTTTTTGACAATAAATTTTTATTATCTTTCTTACAGATCTAAAATTTTGTGGTCTTCTTTGTCATCTTGATAGTTATGGAAAAAAAAATTTGACAAAAAATTGTTCAATGGTGATGATTAGCATTTTTACCATCAAAATTTGATAGTGGAGCTTGCGATTCTGATAGTAATGGTAGTTGTTACGCCTAAAAGGAGATATGTGGTATCGTTATGATTATTTTACTGCCAAGAGTTCTTGCGACTGATTCATTGCCGACGTCGGCACAAGTCTTCCGCCATGGCTGAATCTCAACGAAGAAGTAAAATAAAAAAAAAGTGTTGGCATTTAAGTTATAATGATAATTAATAATTAAATTTACCTTATTAAGAAATATCCAATTAAAAATTGACATGTATATATATGTCTTATAAAAAAATGAAATTGATATCTAAAACTAAGGTATTTAATGAAAAAATAAAATAAAAAGTAATGTGGACTGTCATGTGGAAAATAGAGATGGGTCCATTTTGCTTTAATTTAACCGTGACGCGCTCACTGTACGAATGTTCGCTTGCTTGTTCATCCATGCCGACAATACCTTTAATAATACACTAAAAAATAGTCTAGGGGGATTATAGGACCCTCGCAAAGTTAGAGTATGTAATAGCAATTTTGACAATAGTTGAAATGTGTTTTGAACCATTTTCCCTAAATTAGACAAGCAAATTACTTTTTAGTTTTGTAATAAAAAGAAGTTACTTTATTTATGTTATTTCAGGTACAAAGATTTTATTTATGCTGTGTTTATCATTTCACACACAAAATCATTCACTATACTTTAGGTAATATTTTTGCTCACTTAATTGACATAACATTATTTCACTGACGTTATTTTCTTCTTAATTTATAGTCATATCTCTCTTTTAATGTACAGTACCAAATTTTATTTTTATTTTTTTAGAACCCCAGGATAACCCGCAGTCGCTACAACCTCTACCACAGCCTCTGCCCTTCGGGTGAGCACTCTATGGTGAGCACTTTGTGCACACTGGGTAAACCCCCCACTGTGTAATAGCCTGCAAACCACACAGGGGATGTAAACCGCACTAGGCAAGCCCTATGCGACAGGCTCGACTCAGAAGGCATTGAGGGGGATCAATCCCGGGTCATCCGTATGGATAACCACCCTCCAAACCAACTGAGTCATCCCGAAGGACAGTACCAAATTTTCTTATTTGTAGGTATTATTCTTATTTTTTATTTCCTTTTATAATCATCGTCCTTCTTCATATATAAGATAAAAAATAATTATACATCAACGAAATACATACTTATAGCCTATAGAAAAATTCTTCCAATTTCTACACATACGCTTAATAAGTCATGGTGAGAGCACAATTTTATCCAAATACATATATCGCTAGACAAAGATAACGTGAAAATATTAGTAAAATTTCAACAAATTATATAAAAGTCTGAACTCATAATAATTTCTATGTATAATGAATCAACAATAAAAACTGAAATATTGATCTAATCAGCTTTAAATTAGGTAGTCATCGCTAACATAAATTCAATATAACAATCAAAATTTGATACACAAACTGATTCGAATACCACGAATAAATATCAATGCATTCCATATAAAGCCGGCGTTGGGTATGGAGGGTCACAGGTTCAATCCTACAATTAGGACTCATCTGTGTCTTGTAATTCTTATCATTATTATCCACATAGTATTAATTCTTTACAAATAATGTACATTTTTTTGGAAAACACACAATAGTAAAGAGGAACTAGAATAGAAATGGGATTTGTTTTTTGACTATAGATATCTGAATATATATTATAGACTTTTACTATCTTATTAGGAGGATTTATTTATAAAAACAAACACCAATTTCTATTTTAGGCTTATTGCATTTTGGGAAAATATGGAGAATGATAATGGAGAAAATCCTACAAAGGTTAACAAATATGCATGTGCTTGTGCAATTGTTGCTTCTATGATATCTATCATATTTGGTTATGGTAAGTTTTATTCTTCATTACTTCAAATTTTCCTTCTTTTTTTGTGTTCTAAATTTACTGGCTTAATTAATCTAATTCACATTAGATAGTTCATTAAGGAGCTAAAACATTCCTTACGATGAAAAAAGTTCTACATTCACATGTTAAGGAATTATTGAACTAACAGCGTACGATTGTGTAAATATCTTTTGATTGTAACTACCATCGTTACTATTAATTACTCCCTCTGTCTCAATTACCTGACATACTTTTTGTTAGTTCATTTTAAAAAAAAATGTCACATTTCTATAATTGAAAACAATTCTGCTTTAAAAATCTCTTTTTACCCTTTAAAATGGTCAATGGGTGTTTTAGACCACAGATTTTAAAAGTCATTTCTATCCCTCAAACTTTGTGTCAAGTCAAACTGTGTCGCATAAATGGGGAATGAAGGGGGAATATATAATCGATAAGAAAAGAAAAAGTATAGTGTGAATATATTCTAACAATAATTTTATGTTTTTTTATTTTGTTAGATACTGGTGTGATGAGTGGAGCTATGATATATGTGAAAAAAGAATTCCAAATCAATGATGCCAAAACAGAAATATTAGCAGGGATTCTAAATTTATGTGCTTTAGTTGGGTCACTTTGTGCAGGAAGAACATCTGATAAAATTGGAAGACGTAACACTATAATGGTAGCTTCAGTAATTTTCATGATTGGATCAATTTTAATGGGATATGGACCATCTTATATAGCATTATTAGTTGGAAGATGTATTGCTGGTGTTGGTGTTGGATTTGCACTTATGATAGCACCTATTTATTCAGCAGAAATTTCATCACCATCGTCACGTGGATTTTTAACATCTCTACCAGAAATCGGAATAAGTATTGGTATTTTACTTGGTTATTTATCAAATTACATTTTTTCGCGATTGTATCTTGAACTTGGTTGGAGAATAATGTTAGGAATTGCAGCAATTCCTTCACTTTTCTTGGCGATTGGCATTCTTAAAATGCCAGAGTCTCCTAGATGGCTTATTATGCAAGGCCGTGTAGGAGAAGCCAAGAAAATATTGTACAAAGTTTCTAATTCCTCTCAAGAAGCTGAAATTCGCCTCAGGGATATTAAAGAGGCTGTAGGAATCGATGAGAATTGTAACGATGACATTGTTATGGTTCCTGAATCAGCACAAACACATGGGGTTTGGAAAGATTTGTTGTTAAAACCAACTCCATCACTAAGATGGATTTTAATAGCTGGTGTTGGAATTCATTTCTTTGAACATGCAACTGGTATTGAAGCTGTTATATTGTATAGTCACAAGATTTTCGCGAAAGCAGGTGTACATGACACTAGGAAGCAGATACTAGCCACAGTTGGAGTTGGACTAACAAAATTTACATTTATAGTGCTATCTACTTTCTTGATTGACAGAGTTGGGAGAAGAAAATTGTTGTTAACAAGTTTAAGTGGCATGGTAGTGACATTAGCTGGACTTGGTTTTTTCTTGACAATTGCAGAGAATTCTGGTGGGACACTCATTTGGGCTTTGGTACTTAGTATAGTTACAACTTATGCAGTTGTGATGTTTTTCAATATTGGTCTTGGTCCAGTTACTTGGGTTTATAGTACTGAGATATTTCCTCTAAGGTATAGGGCATTGGGTGCTGGTATTGGTGTTGCTGTTAATAGGTTGATGAATGCTACTGTTTCTATGAGTTTTCTGTCCATTTCTGAAGCAATTACAACTGGAGGTGCTTTTTTCATGTTTGCTGGAGTCTCTTTGGTGGCTTTGATTTTCTTCTATTTCATGTGCCCTGAGACTAAAGGAAAGTCTTTGGAAGAAATGGAATCTGTTTTCACTACTAAAGGCAAATCCTCAGAAAATTTCAACAAATAGACATTGAGAGCATGCAGGAGTTGACACTTTGTATATATTTCTGTATTTGTAAATAGTAGTAATATTTAACATTATTATGATAAAAAAATAATATCTGATTTATGTCCAAAGGAACAGTTTTACATTTTTGTAAGAGGTCATGAACTCATGATGATAAGCTTTATGTATAGACATTCATGCGATCACATAAGTTAAAACATATATCCAAGACCTTAAAAATGATAAGCATACCTTCTACTTGCACTAATTCCTTCCATTCTGGATAATCATCATACCTTCTGCTTTGGTATAATCACCACTACATAACCAAAATCCTCAGAGCTTTAGAGGACTAAATAGGTTACTAGTGGAACTTGGTGGAGGAAGGAAATAATGTAAAAAATGGATAGCTACAAGATGCAAAGATCTCACCTTCTTCTCCTACCCTCCCACTGGCCACTGTATTTGCATCAATTAAAAAAGAGGAAGATGCAGGGTATGTTGTCTGTTCTTTTCTTTGTCAGGCAACAGAGGCACAAACATGTCAAATGCAGCGAAGTACCATGATAACAACAAATGATGATGTAATCCAAAACAAAATTCAAACTGGAAAGCATTTGACATACATATGCATGCAGTTGTAATAAGACACAAATCCACCACTTAGTTTTAGTACAACATGTCACACATGGTGTAGAGAGAGTTCAATGATGTCATATGCCAGATTAAAAGACATTCTTCGACTATTCTTCTGCTGTAGGTTGAGTCAGTCCAGCACTCACCAACATTTTGTTCAGAGTTTCGGGAGAGCATGCTTGATACTTGACTTTCCCATTAGAGAGAAATACCTCAGCAAGTTCAAGTTTCTCTGAAGTGAGGCTAGTGCTGTCCATTGTCTTACCAAGCACTTTCAGAGCAAGTTGAACGGCCTCTTCCCTTGTGATATCATCCTTGTAATCCTGCTTAAGGATTGATTGAGCTGCCTGGTTGTTTGCTCCAATTGCTGCGGCTTTCCAACCACCATAATTTCCACTTGGGTCGCTCATGTAAAGTTGGAAGCCATAGTTTTTATCCCAACCTGCAAAGAGAAATGAAACACCAAAAGGGCGAAGCCCACCAAACTGTGTGTAACCTTGCTTGGTGTCACATAGTGACTGAACAAGTTGCTCAACTGGCATGGGTTCTTGATAAGCGAATGTATAGCGCTGAGCCTGAACCCTGGCCGTGTTGATCAGTATGTTGGCATCAGACATAATTCCAGCTACAGCGCATGCCACATGATCATCGATCTTGTACATCTTCTCACTTGAAGTTGAGGTCTGAAGCAGCTTAGATGTTACTTTCTTTTCACCTACCAACACCACCCCATCCTTGGACAAGATGCCTATAGCACTACCTGCATTTCCAATAGCCTCCATTGCGTACTCAACCTGGTAGAGACGACCTTCTGGGGAGAAGATTGTTGTACGGCTATCATACCTTCGTGACATTTTTTCTTAACTGTGGTATACCTGAATAAATTTCCATAACTCGAGCTTGTTAGATAAAAATTTCAAAGCACATGAAACATGGTTCATTTTCATTTATTTTACCCTTTCCATAAATAAGTCTAACTAACAAGCATGTGAGCGAACACAAAAGAAAGAAAGATGCAAAACTGAGTCAAAACAATATATAACACATACGAGTTGAAGTTGAAAATTGTCACTACTTACAACCTCAGGGACTTTCCACCTGTATGGATAAACTTATGGACATTTGAAGTGTGTGTACAGTGATACTGGTAATAAGAGATTTTATAGATGAGCTTGCACTAAACAAATGCATGAATAAAGAAGGTGCAACTCCTCAATTGTATCTAGCATTGCATCTACATCATGTATTTTTTTTTGACAAAGATTGCATCTACATCATGTATAAGAACCAGGTTTCACCAAAAAGCTAGCAAATAAATACATTTGAGTTTAAGGCCAAGTATATTTCTTCTTTTGCCTTAAAAATTCTGCTAAATCTTTCAAGCCAACTGTCCACCAAATGGCCTGAGAAATAGTATTCCAAGTCTTTTGGGATTTCTTTTTGAGATCCTCGCTGTTTCAACTATGCAGCAGATCAATCTGGAGTTTGGCATAGTCCAATATATGCCAAGTAGTGCAAAATACATAACCCAAAAATGAATTGGATCTATCATTTAATGAAATTCCTTATCTCATAAAAAAATGTTTCTGTGTGCTAACTGCTAACCCTTCCCCGTGCTTCTCGAAACAAACTAAAAGGGGCAGTTTAGCATTCCAAATTTAAGGGTAATTTGGCATGTGAATTATATTTAGAGAGAAGAAATTTTAACAGAAAAAAAAAAAAAACTGAACATGCAGTTAGCTAAATAAGGAGCAGCAACAAGGATTGCCAGAAGATAACAAGTATAAAAATCATTAGTTAAAGCTGAGTTTTCTTTTCTATTTTTCTTCTAACTTGAGGTCAGTGTTAGTCAATCTATATCATCTGCTATAGATTTAGAAAATAACAAGTCTGTTCTTTCCTTTTTATTTGGATAGGTATCAAACTGTTCATTTCTTAGTGGTACCAACCAAAGCAGCTGGTTTACCACTTTTCACTTCCATAACGATGGGAACTCAAGACAGAATGGGCAGCTAAAAGAGCTAATGACAGATTAAACAATGATGATTAGGAGGATTATTTTCATCAAGTCCAGCACCTTTTGAGATCCAACAAGGCAAGCAATCTTCTGAAAATACTGTCCAGTTTGTCAAAAAGGGAATCATTAGCAAGGCCATTGTGGGCAACAAGCTCACAATGCAAGTTGCAGATGAAAGAGACTATCCAAAGCTTCCTTTATGTTTCCTGGCATAGACCAACTGATGCCCCTTTTATTGATGAAAATCTGCCAAAGTTTCACCGTCTCCTTACAGTGTAAAAAGATGGAAGATTGTCCCAGCCTGCATTTGGTGGACTATTTGGCTGGAAAGGAATCAAAGTTGTTTTGAGAACAAGAGCTGCTCTATGGAGAAGATGAAGCTGAAATGTTTAGCTCTTTTCTATTTTTGGTGTAAACATGAATATCCTCATGAAGATGAGGATATCCCTAGTATGTTAGAGTCCTTAAGGAGTTCATAGGAAAACAACAACACTTTTGTATTTCTGATTGTAAGTATTACTGGAATATGTCCCGAGTATTCCTGTGTTTATAATACAAGTTACCTTTTCAAAAAAAAATACGACTGGGGACATAACAGAATTTATGGTGCAACTTCTTAGGATTTGAATAAAAAAGAAGAAAAATTATTGCGTATGAAGTTCCAGAAGGAAATGTGAAAAACTTGGGGGGGCAATTGTTTGTGGGGAAGAGCTCTACTTCGAGTGATTGCAGACTCATGAATTTGGTAGGTTCTGGTAGCCAAAGCAAAGAAGACAAATCACTTTGTCGTAAATCTTTCTTGAAACGCTAAGATGTGGCTTGCCTACTAGAGTAAGATAAATACAATTGCCAGACTGAAGGCTAGTACCACCAGTCTCAACTTCAGTTCTTGCAATTGAAACCAAAAGATTTTAAGAGTTGCTCAATTGTATACTAATTGGATACAGAATACAGTTCGCACTTGGTACAAAGACGGAGATAACTTCTCAAGAAATCAAATCAGGAGTAATGTGATCCAAGGTTTAATATATCCTAGATTTCAATTAAGAAAAAATCAAAATTTTACCAGAGATTGGTGATGGGTTGCTCCAAGATTTTTTTTTTTGTAAAATGTGAACGAGGATAATAAAAAGGACCAATTGTAACTTTGTAAGAAGGGATTTAAGGCAGCTAAGGCAAACGCTTAGCTGTCAGGATCAGGAATCTTCTAATATTAGGTATCTGTAGATTAAGGCTAAAGTTTGGTACATTTACACTTTCACTCCTTATATTCCAATAAAAATCTAATACTTCGGCAAGGGACTCCCTTATTGGCACAAGAACTTGAGCATTGTTCAAAAAGAAGAGATAAAGAAAGGAACTATAAAATCAAGAGTTAACAAAGCCAAGTGGGTATAGTATTAAAACTCAGCAAACACTGCAGCAATCTTACAACATAGACTAAACATGCCTTTAACTGCTAAGGAACTATTGTTTACTACAAGGGGAAGAATCAATGTAGACAAACACTAACTAGATCTCTCTCCTTTTTAACACTTGAATCTTCAACTGAGGTCGGTACAGTTATTCAATACAGTATACATGAATTCCACACTCAAAACCATCCTAGAGAGACTTCAATGGACATCCAAATGAAGAAATTTTTATAAATTGGTCCTGTCATTCAAAACCCTCCTATAACTTTGTGTGGTGCTGTGATTTATCTTTTCAAATACACACCAAAAAGACCATGGTATAACTACCTAAATCAGGTCATACGACAAGACGGGTTGCTCACATGGTAATCACCCTCCACGTCCAACCCTAAGGTTGGGGTTTGAGTCACCAACGGAGCAAAGATGTGCGAGAGCTCCTGGGCAGGGGTTAAAAAAAACAGGTCATACATCCCTTAAAGTTTTCTTAAACACCCCTAGTCGTATTCTGCAACTTGTACTTCATAAACACCAGATATCCACCCAACTTCCCTAACTAGTGACACCCAAAAGCCAAATTGTCCCCATTGCACATCTTAATGAAATTTGTCTCTCTTTTTTTTCTAATTAAAACAATTCTTTACAACCAGAGCTGCTATAGAAATGAACTTATCGCGCTACTGGTAAAATATTTATCGTCAATTATCAATATTTACTTGCAAGGGATAAATTAAACTTACTATCAATTATACTCCTTCTCATGTAAACCCTCTTTCTACTTTCACAAAAAGTCTAAAAATATCCATACATTTTCTTTAAAATATAACCCAAGAAGTTCAACTAATTTAGTTATCAATAGAATAACACAAACCCATCACTGAGTTCAACAAAAACAACATAACAAAAATCAAGAAAATACCAAAAAATTGGGGAAAGGGAGAGGGTTTCTATCGATCAAAGCATCGGTGTAAGGAAAAAAAAAATCGCCATTTGAAGAGATAGAAAGATACCTGAGATGTGAGATCTAAAGAGGAGCGCAATTAAAAGAGTCGAGAGGTTTTTTCCTCTTTATGTAGACGAAGAGTGAAGCTAGTCTTTTTGCGCAAGTTTTTTATACGGGTCGGGTCGGATCGTGTAGGCCTTAAAGTAGGAATTGCGTCTGGTTGCCAGATTCATCCTAGTACTATTTAAGTTATATTCATTTTTTTTCCAAATTATTTAATATATAGCCAGTATTGTCAAATTTAGAGTTCGTTTTGACAGATTTGAAATTTTATTTGTGTTAAAACTTTCTTGAGGATCAAAAAAGAATCAGCTTGAAGTAGTTCGATTTACAATGAGGGCATCACATAACTTCAAGAATTCGAATTTGGGGAAGTTATCATATACCACATCCCAAATTTCATCCTCAAAAATTGGTAGCCTTAAAACCCTTGATATAACCTGTTAGAACAAAGAATGATTGTAGTGAAAGACATTCAAAATATAACTTATTTTTCTAAGAGATACGTCAATACATTTCTTGAAGATGGTTGGAGTTTTGTTTAAACGAAAGAATAAATAATAACACTATTTTCAAGATTCAGCCAAGTCACAAAATAAACAACAATTAAGAACGTTGTTCTTTTATTCTTGAATTGATATATAAAAAAAGTGTTTTTGAAGTGCTTGTCTTTTTTTTTTAAATACGGTAAATTTATTAAGAATATTCTTACTAATTTCAATCGAGATCGATCATTTATTACGAGAAAAGAATCCATATCTACTCACTCTTCTAGAAAATAAAAGTTTTAATGATGTACTTCATAATCATAACTTTGATTGTTTTATTTTATTTGAATCCAAAATTACATAATTAGACAGAGTTACCATAAAGTAGAAAACTTTATTTTCATCTCTTTATAAGTTTCTACTAAATTTTGTAGTCAAACAAAGCCCACCAAGTTGGACTAGGTAACCCTTCTTCAAATCACAGCCATTAATTCATCAATCAAGTGTCCAAGAAAATTAGAAGATGAGCCATTTTCCTTCCAAACATCCTTGCATTTCTCACTCATTTTCTTGAACTTTTGTCTCACCTCACCATCACCATCCATTAATTTTTTAACCCCTTTTGCCACTTCCTCTGATGAAACCAATGTTGTGCCATCTCTATAATCCATTGTGATTTCCACAGCCAAATCCAACTCTTTCACCAACTCAAATGCATTCAAGTGTTGCTCTGCATATATAGGCCATGTACCAATTGGCACTCCATAATATAAACTTTCAAGAATCGAATTCCAACCACAGTGTGACACAAATCCTCCAATAGCCTTATGGGCCAAGATTGTAACTTGTGGGACCAACCCACACACTAGCCCTTTCCCCTTTGTTGATTCTAAAAACCCATTAGGTAAAATTTCCTCTAAGTTTGTATAATCATTTGGAAGTTCTCTTTTATCCTTTGGTGCTTCTCTAATTGCCCACAAAAAAGGGTGTCCTGCTTTCTCCAAACCTTTTGCTATTTCTTTCACTTGTGAATCTTTAAGACTTCCCATACTTCCAAAACTCAAGAAAATTACTGATGATGGTTCTTGATTATCAAGCCATTTCATAACATTTTCATGACCCCAAGAATCTTGATGCCATTGAGCTGGTCCATTATGATCCACTACTGGTCCAATTGGATAAATTGGTGGTACAACATGACTAGTAGTATGTACTAATGAGTTTAAGCAAAAAGGTTCAAGTTCTTGAAATGTGTTGACAATAATACCCTTGGTTTCTTTGTACCTTTTTGCATGATGTAGGAACCAAGAGTAACCATCTATATGTCTTTTTAGCATGAATGAAGGGAAACATTTAACAGGGACAGGATTGGAAAAACCAAGAATGTTGAAATCATTGGCTGAATCTTTGTACTCAATATTAGTACTAACTTGAGCATCTAAAATTGGGAGATGTAACATGAAGCTCAAGAAAGTAGCAGGGGAAGCAAAGTATAGATAACATGGGATGTTTAGTTCCTTAGCAACATCAATAAAAGATGTACAAAACATGTCAATAAAGAATCCAACAACTTGCCCTGAGTCTGAGTCTGAGTCTGAAATAAGGTCAATAAGTGCATTTTTGACTTGTAACGTGTGATTTTGTATCAATAGTGATAAAAAGCCTATAGTAGCCTCAAATTGATCGAGGGACGGTGGATCCGCCACAGGGAGGGGAGGAAATGGATGTTTCTAGTGGCGTTGGTGGTGGTGGTGGTGAGAGAGTCAATATATGATTGGACAAGTGGTCTTTGAGGGATGTTAATTAAGAGTATGGTGGCTGAAAAGTTTTTGTTTTTTTGAGTGAAGAGTTTAGCAAACTCAATAATTGGAACAATGTTGCCAAGTGCTGGTGTTGAAATGAACACAACCTTATCTCTTTTCATGGTTGGTTTGGGATTTGGGTTGAAGTAATTGGAGTTAAGGAGGTCACTATATAAAACACTCCTTTGTCTTCTTCTTTTTTCCTCTTTTTTTTAATTGGTGGAATCTTTTCTATTCAAAGTAGTACTATTTTTTTATTTGAACTTGTTAGTTTACTATAAAAAGAATTATAAATGTATAATAATAAACAAGTGAGTTCATTAGGTAGGTCATTCTATAAATTCTCTTTTTTAATTGGGTAGTAGTGGGAGTAGATAGCAAAGTGCCAAAGGCTTTCGTCTGGTCAAATATATTTCATTTATATATTTGAACTTACGATCTGTTTCAATTAAATACATGAACATAATAAATTATTTCTGTTAGATATATATTTTTAATTCAAATTTTGGATTTTTTTTATATGTAAGCGTCTATTGTATAGTTAAGTTAACCACTATAAATATGTCATTCCCTATAATTATATACATCATTCTCGATCAAAATAAGTTTGAAGTTTTACGACTGATTAAAACTAAATTGTATGATTAGGTGACATTTTTAAATGATTAGCTTATTTATGTAATATGCACTTCAGAACACATGCAAAAGATTTTCAAAAATCTAAATTAAAAATGTACCAGATAGTTAGGTGATCAAATGGAACAAACGGTAATCCAAATGTCTAAAATTATGTAGAAGTTAGACAAAAGTCATATTTACACTTTTTTTTTCAGAATATGGACAAAATTTAAATAATGGTCTAAAACGGACATTTGAGTAAATCAGCTAATGGTTAGCTGAAATAAACATATTGGGCTTTATAATTTTTTTACCCAAATTGTAATAGTCCAATAAGCCCAATCCCAACTTCTTCATCTATCCAGCTTTATCGATGGAGCAAAAATCTTCAGAACACTAAACCCTGCAGCAAAAATCAGGGTTTTAGCGAGAAAAGAAACTCACAAATTTCAATCAATGGGGATTTTTTTTTAGTTTTTCTTTCAACGCACTTTCCTGTTTTACATCCTGTTTTATGCTATTTTTTTTTTGGTTGGGCATCTCAGAATCGAAGAAATTGAGCAAAAAATCTTCGGGGGTTGAAGAAAATACAGATGAAATGATGTCCAAGTTATCTTCAGAGAAAAATGTGGGAGGACATGCGGAGCAATTGAAAAGACTCCAAGAAAAGGTGATAATTTTGTCGACATGTCTATGAGTTCTTTGCTTTCTTTTTGTGCTCTCAGTTCTGTATTTTAGTACTTTCTTTTTGAATGATTTTACTTTTTATGTAAGTTCTGAAAAAACTTGAGGAATACAAAAACATGAGCGGCCAAACTTTTTGATATGCGTCAGAAGCAGCAAACAAGTTGCTTACTGTCATTGCCTTTGTTTTTCTTCAGTTGCTTTTTGTAAGAACCAAGTTTGTCTCTGTTATTGATTTATCGTTTGATCTGGTAAAATAAAATTTCATTTAGAATTAGTACCAGATAGTAGAGTATTAGAATCCCAACACCATATCCTTCAAATGCCAATAAAATGATTCAAAGATGTAGCTTGATAGATTTCCTTACAGAGTTTAAGGTCATTCATCTATAACTCATTCCTATATTTAGCCTGCTTGCATCATTGAACAACGTAATCCATCTGCTACACATTTTGATATTGTCAGTGCAAGAGTAGTGTGGTGCTAATATTCATTCCATAATTTTTTGTACTGATTACTGATAAATCTATTTAACCAGCATATGCCACATTTTTTTTTCTGTAGGATCCCGAGTTCTATCAATTCTTGCAAGAGCATGACAAGGATCTCCTAGATTTTGATGATGAGGATACTGATGTAAGTCTTTACAATATCTTCCCTTCTCATTGTTCTCATGGTATGTGAAATGTTTGTAGAATCTTATTCCAATTTTGTGAAGGATGATGACGAGACTGAAATGGATGGTGAGGAAATCGAAGATGATGAAGCTGACACTGAACAACTTGTTCATGCAGATGGAAAGGAGGTCAAATCATCCACAAATGTCATCACTACTGCAATGGTGGATGCTTGGTGTAGTTCAATTCATGAAAACAGGAGTTCGGGGGCTATTAGGTCTCTCATGAGAGCTTTCCGCACAGCTTGTCATTATGGCGATGATACTGGTGAAGATGCTAAGTCAAAGTGGAGTACTATGTCTAGCTCTGTGTTCAACAAGATAATGTTATTTGTTCTAAAAGAAATGGATGGAATTCTTCGTGGCCTGTTGAAGTTGCCAACTTCTGGTGGGAAGAAGGAGATGATAAAGGATATGTCTAAAACTAAACGATGGAAGAGCAACAACCACTTGGTCAAATCATATCTTGGGAATGCGCTACATGTTCTAAATCAGATGACTGATACAGAAATGATATCATTTACATTACGAAGACTCAGATTTTCATCTGTATTTTTGGCTGCTTTTCCAGTTCTTTTAAGGAAATATATAAAGGTATGGGATTGAGTGATCTAATACTTACAATTCACATAACTCTTTTCTTGTACAAAGGAATGATTAATCTAGAACAACAGTTTTCTTCTGCTATAATATAACTTTATTTGCAAGAAATTTGCATGTTTCATCCTTTCTCCCTCTCTTTTTGGGCAGGGGTGAGTAGGTAAGGCTATATGCTGTTTCGAGGCTTCAGCTATTATCAAAAGCTAATTATCTTCAATTTGTCATTGGGGTCTTTAAGTGTTTTCTATATCAGTGCTATAAAATTTATATCTGACAGTTGAATGACATGGCATTTGGTCCTTGATCACTTCAAACTACGCACACTGCTTATTTCCTACTATCACAAACAAAGTAAATTCATTGAATTAAGATCCATAAGAATTAAGTTTAAAAATAATTGCGAAGCACTCTCGGTTTAGACTTCTCTGTTTTTCAGAATTCATGAGTCACATGGGTCTTTTGTTCTCTGCATGAGGTATTCTTCACACTGTCTAAAAGAATCAAGCTTAAGCATAATTTGACTTTTCAGGTTCTTCTTCATTTCTGGGGTACAGGCGGAGGTGCACTACCAGTTGTCTCTTTTTTGTTTCTAAGGGATCTGTGTATACAGCTTGGCTCTGATTGCATTGACGAGTGCTTTAGAGGGATGTATAAAGCTTATTTATTGAACTGCCAATTCATGAATGCGTCAAAGCTGCAGCATATTCAATTTCTTGGTAATTGTTTCGTTGAACTCCTTAGGGTGGATCTTCCCAATGCTTACCAGCATGCCTTTGTTTTCATTCGGCAGTTGGCAATGATTTTACGGGATGCGCAAAGTAGTACTAAGACCAAGGTTTGTTAATTTGTTACCGATAACTTGTCTTCTTTCCGACTTTTTATTACCAACCACTGATATATGCTTATTCTATAAATCTTTTGGGAGTAAAACATTAAAGGGTATCTTGTGTAGCAGTTTTTTTCTTTTTTTAATAACTTTAGATGAAGAATACTCTGGCTTAAGAGTTCCAACATACATGTTAGCTTAATTCATATTTTCACGTTTGAAAAGATGCTCAAAGAGTATCAAGTGGCTTCAGCATTTTACATTACTTGTAGTATCTTATCCTATTGAAAGTTATCCTTGCCTTTTAGTGGCCGCTAATTATTGTTCTCCCTTTATCTAATCTTTCCTAGAAATCGTCTCAAAAGGCTAATCAATCATCCAAGGAAGCACACAATACCAAGGGCAAGGTACTTTGACTCTTAACTTGTCGCCTTTTTATTTATTTTGGATTATGGTTAACAAAATGTGATTTTTTTTCCTTTCTCTCTTTTAGTTAACTAAGTTCTGGTAGAATATTCTGCTTTTAAGAGTTGAGAAAATGCATTTTAGCCTTCATTTGTAATTTTCAAGAGACAGTAGCTTAGAGTGTCAAGTTGATCATAAAGTGACAGTGTGTTATGTTGCTTCAGTATTATGCGCATGTTGTATTTCTTTTCATCATTATGTTATTTCTTTTCATTGTTATATTTGCCTCTTAGGGGATCTAATCACAGTTTCTTCGTTTTCAATTCTTCTCAGGAATCATTTCTGAAGGTTTACCAGTGGAAGTATATACATTGTCTTGAGCTTTGGACTGCAGCTATCTGTGCATACAGTTCAGAACCTGAGTTTAGGCCCCTAGCTTATCCACTGACGCAAATAATTTCTGGAGCAGCTCGTTTGGTTCCAACTGCTCGCTATTTTCCCCTTAGATTGCGATGCCTCAAAATGCTCAACAGAATTGCTGCATCCACCAATTCTTTTGTTCCTGTTTCCCCACTCCTCTTAGACATGTTGGAAATAAAAGAATTGCATAGGCCTCCAACAGGGGGAGTTGGAAAAGCCATAGATTTCCGTACTGTTTTAAGGGTACTTCCAGAATGCCTCTCTACTTGCTTTAGTTTAATAGTGTACTGCTTTATAAGAACTTGTCTTAGCTGTCTGAATCTATATTTGATGTATCAGGTTAGCAAGCTTACGTTGAAAACGAGAGCATTTCAGGAAGCATGTGTGTTTTCTGTGGTTGAGGAACTTGCTGAGCATCTTGCTCAATGGAGCTACTCAGTTGGTTTCTTTGAGCTCTCTTCTGTCCCTGTTGTTAGGTTACGCAACTTCTGCAAGTCCACCAATGTCGATAGATTCCGTCGTGAAATAAAGCAAATTATTTGCGAGGTATGTTTGTTGGGTACTTGATTCTATTTGGTGATATGACTGGATTATTTTCTCAAGTCACATGTTTGCATTAATAACTGTGCATAGTTTTCTGAGTTCAAAAGATCTTCTGTAGTGTCGATTCTGGGATATCTAACTTTGCAATCTTTAGTCTCTATTATGGGCTATTTGTTAGCTGGCACCAATTGTTTCTTCTGAAATGAAGCCTTTGTTATAAGTTCCTGAAGTTGACTTGGTAAATCTACAGATTGAAGCCAATTCGGAGTACACAAATAAGAAGCGCATGACAGTTTCATTTCTGCTTAATGACCCAGCGGCAGCATCTTTTCTTGAGGTTTGAACATCCTGATGTTTATCTTTCCCATTTACCAGTAAAATTCCTGTAAATCACCTTTCATTTTTCAACCAGCCTATACTTGTTATCTTCTTTTGTTAGTAAGGAACACATTGAAAGCTTTGTCCACTTGTCAAAGCATCCTTCTGATGAAGACGAATAGGTTGGGGTGTTGTAGAGATTTGTGTGTCTAGGATTAATCCATGGCATCATCTTTCATGATTTGGCTCCCTTGAAACAATTCTGACCTTCATATTCATCCTTAGGATGATAAGAATGCAGGGGTGAGTCCTCTTTCAAAATATGTTGCTAGTCTCCGACAGAGAGCACAACAGAGAAGTGATTCATTAAAGGAATCCAGGTTTCACAATACTATATTTTTCTTAGGATTTTTATCTGGAGACAATCTTTCTGTTGATCATAAAGTAATGAACTTGTTTATCTGCAGTATACTCGTTGGCCAAGATTCATCTGCCTTCGGGAGTAAGATAACTGAAAGTGATGAAGATGATGATGGTGAAGATAGCAAAGGTGATGCTGTCTTCAGTTCTTCTTGGCTACCTGCAGGCACTCCCAAGTATGTTCACATTCTTCTTCACCACTTACCTATTCCCACCACCTATAACCCCCTCCTCAAGAGGAAAAGAACCCTTGAGACCTGACGGGGGATCAACAAGCTATCTTTCTTTTGTTGGTGTATATGAATGTATTTGTCCGGTATGATGCCTTGCAGGGACGAAGAGTCTACAGAGGAGAAACAACAGAAAAAGAAGAGAAGGAAGGATCAGCAAGATGAAACTGCCTTTGACGAAGACATTGTAGAGGATTTTATTCTCAGTTCTGATGATGAGGAGGGTTCCTTGAGTGACACCCCCTCTGATGAAGAAGCCAGCATAAAACAAAAGCCATCTAAAGCGCCTTCAAAGAAGAAAGGGAAAACTCATCGGAGGAAGAACAAGAAAAGGAAGCAATCCAATCAAGTAGCATCTGCTGTCTGATGATTCTTGTACAATGAACAAGAACAGTGTAGCGTGAGCCAGTTTGTCCAGTGTAAGCAATAAGCAAAAAAATGTTATACTGTACAAGTCAGCTATCATTTTTGTTTTCCTTTATCCTAAAAAAAATTTCGTGCCATGTAGGGCAGACTACGTATAACAATTCATATATAACTAATCCCAACTAGTTGGGGATTGAGATGTAATTCATTGATTGATCTATTTCTTTTTGGCACTTATAGAGGTCGTTCCTCTCCCGGTTCTTTTGCTATACCCCTCTGTTCACAACTCGAGTTATGTGCACTCTCAAAGTTGGAGTTGGAGTGTACTTGCTAGATGAGGGTTAGTTTGAGTGTCTGTTTATGTATTATGCCTTTTGTTTAGCTTACCGCTTGAGTTACGTTTCAAGTTACAAGAAAATTTCAAATTTCAGAAAAAGAAACCTTCGAAAAACTTGTTTTGTTCACAAATTCATTTGTTTTTTCATTGTGAAACGCAAAAGTAATTAGTAATTTTTTTTTCTTTCAATACATATATAACAACATACCTAGTGAAAGTTTAAAAGAAGAGTTTTAGAATGATAGAGTTTATGTAGATTTTAACTTTAACATCCAATTGCATGTAGTTGATTTTGTTCTCACTCTTAAAAAAATATGAAATGAACAACTTTTACTTCTTTTTTCGGACTTTCACTTATTTGATGAGAAGAACTAACTAATCGACCACGAGCTAATTTCATTTATAACTTTGAAATTAACTTTCTTATAGCAAATGAGGTTAGTGTATTCCACGTAGCAAAAAAATGATTTAGAATCAGTTCAAAACGAGGGATCCTAACAATTTTAGCTTGTATAATAAACTAATTATATATCGATTATCCATTGTATACTTGGTTAAAATTTGCAAAAAATTCAAAATTAGATTTGTAAGATAGCTGTGTAGTGTAAAAATCAATTACTTACTTTTTTCCTCTACAGCTGAGAAAATTCATTTTTTTAATATATTATTATTGTTTACGTCGTCATTATACGCACACTCATAGTTATATTAACCAAAAAATATGTCGAATACTCTTTGATGCTAAGAAAATCATCGTTAAATTGACAATATAAAGATATTCTTCTTGTTTTAATTATTAGGGTTTTCTACATTGTACTAGTTTTCAAAAGAAACCTAAGTAAACTATATATAAGCACAAATCAATGTAAAAGCTCATTAATAAGTCAACCAACAGTAGTAGAGTACAAATTAAACTTCATACTTAACACATACTAATATAAAAACACTAGATAATTAAACACTAAAATACAACCATAAAGGTCCAAATTAAACTATTCATAGTACTAGTACTACTGATACCCCACTTGTAAACAGTTTAACTATCAGTTGAATGACTGAAAGGGCAATGTCAACTGATCAAGAAGTGCACCAATAGGTGCAGCAAGTCTAGGGTCATAACCAAATCCATGCAACTCTCCCCCTCCAACTCCAACACCAAATTCTCCACAATAATTATTACTACTCCCACCACCATAGTCCAAATTAATACTATTATTTCCCAAAAATGGACAAGGAGGAATCCAAATCCATCTCTTCTTACAAAAATCAAACAACAATGCCTTATCTGAATTATTCTTAATCATTATCACCACATATTCACCATGTCCAACACAATTAAACCCTTGTCCATTTTCCACTTCAGCAAATTGCACATACAATTGCTGTGGCATTCTTTCTATTTCCAACCACATTGTCCCACAATCTTGCAATGCCCAAAGCCTTAAACTCCTTGGCACATTGAGTTTACTCTTTTCAACTGCTGCAACTAAAACAACCTTACCATTCCCTTCTACAAGGCTCGGTGAGCGTAGAAATCGTCGCATTGGGGCTTGAATCTTGCACCAGTTGTTAGTCCCTATATCATAAGAAAGCACACTAAAAGGACTAAAATTCATGCAATAAAATCTCCCCTGTACATGCACCATTTTGCCTGATTCAAAACTGCATAATCTTGGAAGTGAAGAAGTTGTACCCCATATTGAGTAAAATCCATTCCCATCAATATGAAATGATTCTGTAGTTAAGTTTTTAACAGCATAAGGAGAAATCAAGTCATCTCCAGCAACAGCTAAATCAATAGATGTGTTAGTTATAGTTAAACCAATAGAAGGAAAAAGCCTAGGCCTTAAAGTTGGAGGCAGGGGAATTATGGATCCTACAAGTGGATTACATAAAAGAATGTTTTTTGATCCAGCTTCATCTGAAACAAAGCAAATTAATCCACCAGAAGATGAAACAGGAGAAAACCCTTGTGGGATTAAAGCGAAAGAAAGCCTATACCAAGAAAGATTATCAGGATCAAACAAGTACCCTTCAACAGAACAAATTCCTGAATTAGTACTACTACTATTCATCATGTTCTTGTAAATGTTGTTTCTTGGGACTTTTTGTTTAAAGAAAATGAACCAGTTCCTCTTAGGTGAAACTTGTAGGTACAATTCAAGAAAATGTGTAGAGTAAATAAGTCCATAGAATCTCTTACAAACAACTCTAGCTCTAAAGAAAGCAGGTGGTGGAAGAAAAGCAATGATTCTATCAATAAGCCTATGTGGAAGTCTACTCCAAATTCTACTATCCATCCAAGTGTTGATCATTCCATTAATTGATGAAGAATTTGGAGTTCCAAGAAAATTGGTTGTTGGTGTTGGTGTTGGGATAGGAAAAGCATAGGGAAAGTGAAAGCTAATAGGGGGATGATGAAAAGCTTCCATTTCTAGAGTATAATTGGAGATAATACTAAAAGGGATTTGAGTTTTGCCTTCAAGTTTGGAGCTAGGAGAGTGTAAAAAGGAAAGTTAAGGTTTGTTTTTAGGTGGTTTCACTTTTATATATGTTTCTCAAATTCAGTGGACATGTGAGTAAAGGAGGTGGAGTTTCACTAAAGAGGAAGAAAATGAGGAAAGAGATATGAATGTTTGGCAGAAAACTAAGCAAAACTAGAAGGAATGGCTTCTCTCTTTGTCTTTTGGATTCTTGGTTTGTTTTAGGAGATGGGAACAAGTGTTTATATAGGAATTTGGCAGCCTTTGTTTTTCATTTATTTTTTTGGTGGTGGAGTTAAAAGTGAAGTGATGGATAAATGTATCATTTCAGTGTTTTCTTGTCAAGGCCGAGGAAGGAAGGACAATCCACAGACTGTAGTTCAACAGACAAGCAGACAACACACACACACAAATAAAGAGACAAGTTATTATGATTAACTATGGAGTTCTAGGTTTCCTAGTTTCACTACCAAGAGGTGTTCGGTAGAGTGTATAAGAATATGATGTATTAGTTGTGCTAATATTAGTTACTTTCTTTATTCATTTTTATTTGTCACGGTTTGATTTGACATGCCTATAAAGAAAAAATGTATGCTTAGTACTCCTCCACTATTGACTTTGCATATTTCATTAGAAATTATAAAAAAAAGTAATTTTACTATATCACCCTTTGAATATAATAAATATATTGTCTTGAAAAATGTACTAGGGAAATGACTATAATAAATGATAAGGTTAAATTAGGAAGTAAGTGTAAAATTATCCATTGATTTCATAAAGTGGACAAGTATTATTAGACATTCCAAAATAGTATAGTGGACAACTATTGTTGTACGGAAGGAGTATTAGGGTTTGGAAAACGATTTGGAGAATAATTAGTATTTAATGTTGAAGGTAAAACATATAAAAAAATAATTATCTTTTGTTGATATGTCAAAAGTGATAACTAAAAATAAAATCTATTTTAAAAATAAATGATAAGTAAAAATGAACGGAGGAATTACATTGGAATTATTTCTTATCCTTTGTTTGATTTGGTATATTAAGAGTAGTTATCCCATGTATTTCTTATCCTTTGTTTGATTTGGTATATTAAGAGTAGTTATCCCATGTATTAATAGCCCATATATGGATATTGGATAATATAATGGTTTGTTATGCATTTATTTATAAATCCTGCTAAATAAATGATAATACCATGACTAATATATGTATTGGGTTTTCTAATATATTCTATCAAATAACGCTGAAAGAATGCCAAAAACCAAATCCAAAAGGTCAGTTTTTGAGAAATATGGACCAAAAATCAACCTTAAATTGAAGTTCGAACTTACCAACTTCAAAAATTAGTATTTTCAGATAATTTTGGAAGGCCGATGTTGTAGGTGGTTTTTGCTGTTTTTTTTAGTAGTGTTGCATAGAGGAAAACTTTTTCTATTTATTTGTGAATTTATCTTCCTTGTTAGAGAATTTTATTTTCTTCTCTAGATGAGTAAAAGTAAAATATCTATTTTTTTTTATAATGAGCAAATAAAAAACGTACAAAGGAAAGATTATGTATGACTCAAGAGGAAGATATTAAATATTGCATAGGTAGATACCAATAAATGAAGAAAAGCTAAAC
>JAJOOO010009429.1:0-22025 GCA_029582685.1 Solanum piurae | reverse complement strand
TCCTGCTGCTGAGGAGGTCTACTCGGATGTCTGTTGGGACCTGCATGCATGAATGCAGCGCCCCCAGGCAATGGGGCGTCAGTACAAAATAATGTACAGAGTATGCAAGGTTGTAGACTAAATGAGCAAGTATCATAATATACCAAAAATAATCAGGTCAGGAAATTAAATTTAGATAAGCATGCCAACCCACTACTGAATCTAATAAAATACAATAATGATCAAACATCAACCTAACCATGCCCCCATAAGCCCGGTAGGAACAAACAACATACCACCTACTTAGGTCCCCATAAGCCCAGAAGGTGCCAATTCAATCTACATAACCTTATCGGTAGCCCCTTGTCTTTGTAAGAAGTCACATAGCCCTTTTTGGCAACGATATAGCCCTGTAGGCAGTGCATAGCCCTCTTAGGCAACATCATAGCTCTATGGGATACACGTAGCCCTCTTTTACATCACATAGCCCTGTTGGCAATACATAGCCCTCTTTGGCGTCAAAATATCCCCGTAGGCAACACATAACACTTTTTGGCATCAGTATTGCCCCGTGGCAACACATAGCCCTATTTGGCAATAACATAGTCCTATTAGACAACATCGTATCCCCCATAGGCAGTTCATAGCTCAACAGCTAACCACAATAGTCCCAAGGGCGACAACAAACAATTAAATAGGCTGAAGGCGAGCAATTTAGCTATAACCAATATATATATGAATAATCTCCAATTCATTCTTAACTTAGGGTCTTTCTTAACAGATCATGAGTCCCTAAAATGAGGGGTTATAACCACCCAATCAGCCAACCACTCACAATTACATCTACAAGATCACCAACGTTAACCACATCTAAGGAAACATGTCGAACGAAGGGAATAACCTTAACATACCTTTCCAATTAACGCTCGAAAAACCATAGTTCCTTCACGAAAGTTGTTCCTTATGTCCTAAGCTTCACAAACACTATATATACACAGCTGATACGCACCTATAAACAGTTTATAATTAATCTTATATCGGCAGATTTGCCATATTGCTCCAACTTGTCGAAACATCCGTAGAAATTCATAAAAACAATCATAAAAGAGTCCCAAGATGATTACCTTAGTTAACCAAGTCAAAACCTTGAAGAAACACCAATAATTACAAATCTATATCTTCAAAAACCAGCTCCAAATGCAGCAAATAGAAGGAAAAAATGATTGTCACGTGTAGGGATTACGTTTCTAGGCACGGGGGCAATGTTTAATGGTAGAAATCGTCAAAACTAACCTTCATTATGCTAGGACTCCATAGAAACCCTCCCCTAAGCTTTCTCTCTGGTTTTTGGAACTGAAATGAACTGTTTCCATGGCTAAAACGTTAAATAGCCGACATACCATATTTCTTTACCCGACCCGGACTCTGCCCTGGCAGTCTCTAGTAAAACCCTCATAACTTTTTACTCAGATGTTCGTTTGATACGGGGTTTTATGCTTTGAAAACTAGACTTGTAGGCCTTCGATTTAATGGGTAATAGGCATTCTAACTCTTTATATATTGGGAGAAAACATCCAATACATTTGACCCAAATTTCAAAGAAATCTTTAAAAAGGAACTTATGATAACTTTCGCCAACTTTTATTTTGCCACTTAACTTCAAAACTTGAGATAAAACCCTTGAACACTTAAAATATGACATACCACATCCTTTTTAATTTATTACTCACCCTCTTTGTCTTTCCACGAAGGTACGAGTTAATTTAGGCGTTTTGGAAAAGTCGGGGTGTTACAGTAATCAGTCACAATATCAAGCGCACACACACGAGGACTCATGCCTTCACACCACGCTCATTTGGGAAATGAGTTCTTTGAGATTGAGTACATTAAGTCAATTCAATATATTTTCCTTTAATGTTATTGTGGTTAGGATAACTCATTTGTTGTTGTGATTGTTCTGTAATCCCAAGACTGCAAAATCCATAATCTTGAACTTGTCGGAATGTGACACCCGATCCAATAATACCGTGTCGGAATGTGACAGCTGATCCAATAATATCGTGTCAGAACGTGACACCCGATCCAGCCATATAGTTACTTCATTTATCATTCTTTATCATTTATTTCCACTTCCTTAACAATATTTTATTAAGCCTTCTAAATTCAAGGCATCACTTTAATAGAACAATTTAAGATTATGGATTTCGCGATCTTGGGAATACAGAACAATCACAACAACACATGAGTTATCCTAACCACATTAACAAAGTACATAGAAAACTTCACAATATCACTCAATGAATATCAATCGCTATTAAGAGTCTATCTATCACCTAGAATAAACCATGACCTACCTCCACCGAAGAATCAAAATCAGGCATGCTACTTCTCCAATGCTTCTCCTTTCCTCAGTGACTTCGAACGTTTCCAATCTATGAAGTATGCATAATTTGTAAGTTAACGAGTCTATAGGAACCCATGTTACTATATGTCTAGTCTAGACCCTAAAACTCACCCAATTCTATAATCAATTTCCTAAAATCCATGCCTAAGGGTAAATCTTATTCCTCCAATTAGCATAACTCTAATGATATTTAAATAATAAAATACACCTCATATTTAATTACCTATCTTTATATGTCACAACTCAATTTATAATGTGATATCTTACAATGAAATATCAAGCACAAAAAAAAAAGTAAACATACACAGAACTAACCTATATATATCGAGAACTGCAACTAAGAACTTATAAGTTGAATGTAAACTCCTTTGAAATAATTCAATCACACCTACCCTTTTCTCTCAAATTGTCCCATGACTATCATATAATCATTGCAATACTTAACTAATGATTGACTATTTAAATTTGTCTTAAAAAATTGAAAACCTACAAGTAAGCAGTAATAACAATTGAATGATTCAATTGCTTATAAATGTTAGGAAAAGCTATAATTGTATAGTAATCAGAAAATATATTCTTTCTTAGAATAGGACTGATTTACAGAATATACATTTACAACCATATATACTCCTTCCTAGTATAGAACTCTAACCCTACAATTGTATAGCTATAAATATGTGCTTTCTACTGTATCATTGATGTATAGAGAAAACTAATTTTTAGAATATCTTTTGTCTCTCTACCATGGTATCAAGAGTCATCGTTTAAAAAAAATTCCGTGCTCTTTGCTTTCTCTACACAGGTACCTTGTTACCTTCATGTGTTCTTCTTGTCACTTTGTATCTGTCCCTTTTTTTTCTCTTTCACTGTTGTATTGGGTCTCCTAAATGAATTCACAATCATCCTCGCACGATTTGCTCTCTAAAAAATTGGATGTTTCCAAATTTTCTCTATGGGAATTCCACTTTGGAATTTTTATTCAAGGAAAGGGCCTTTTTGGGTGGTTAGATGGTTCTGCTGGTCTTCCAACATATGAAAAATAGTTGGATCGATGGAATTTGAATAATGCGAAGGTAATCATTTGGATGTTGAATTCGGTACATGCTGACATCGCTATGGGACTTATACCATTTAGTTCAGTTTCACGGATGTGACTCCACCTGCATAACGTCTACCAACAAAGCAATCTAGCACAAGAGTTTGAAGTGGGATGCAACATCGCTTAATATACACAAGGGGACAAGAATGTTCGTTCCTTTTATGCTAGCTTACAGCTGCTCTGGTCAGAACATGATCAAATTTCTGGGTGAAGTATGTCTACTGCAGGGCTCAAGGAAGTTTTGGGAGAACGACAAAGGACAAAGATGGTACAGTTGTTAATGAAACTCTGGCATGAATTCGAGTTGATTCGTGGCAGTTTGTTGAACAGAAAAGTCACACCTACTCTTGATGTTGTGTTGGTAGCCATCTTGTGTGAAGAGACTAGGCTTGGGAGTTGATTCGTGGAAATTTGTTGAAAAAAAAAAGTCACACCTACTCTTGATGTTGTGTTGGTAGCCATCTTGCGTGAAGAGACTAGGCTTGGAACTCAGGTGGCCATGGAGTCGATACCATTACCCGTTTTTGCATTACTTGCACAAAAATCAACTATCGGGTACTTCATTAGGAAATACTAAGAGAAGTGTCCAGTACTATGAATGCAACGACTTTGGTCACATAGCAGCCAATTGTCCTAAGAAGAAGAAAAATTGTGCTTGCTGTAAGATTACTAGCCATCATATTTTGGATTGTCGTCGTTGTCGAAACCGTATACGGCCTGCTTACCAAGCATACCAGATGGATGTGACTAAATCGATTGGTTCCTTCCCTTCTGGGCATGATCTTGAAAGGCTGATTCGAGATTCTATAACAGCTACCCTTCCCGGAGCCATCTCAAGTGCACTCTCGGCATCCTCTGGTACAAGTAATTCTGTTAAATCTACTTGGCATCTAGATTCAGGTGCTTCCAGTCATATGACATAAGATCTGTTCCAATTTTCTTCATTGTATGATGATGCTTTTAAACATGTTATTCGTACAACTAACGGCCATACATTGCCCGCTTTGGGTATTGGTTCTATTGGAAATTTGTCTAACGTTCTTTATGTACCTAATTTGAAGGCTAATTTAGTTTCGGTAGGTCAGCTAGTTGATCAGAATTGGGTTGTCAAATTCTCACCCAATGATTGTGTTGTTCAGAATCTGAAAATTGGGATGACCATGGCCAAGGGACGTAGAGTTGGCAGAATGTTTCTTCTAGAGTTAGTTCATCATCATTTGCATCATTGTTTTCTTTCAGTTTCTGTCACAGATGTTACTCACTCGAATAAGTTGCTCGCTCTTTGGCATAATAGGATGGGTCATCCTCATTCCTCTCGACTTCAGCACATGCTCAAATCATGCCTTCCAGCAACACATGGCATTCATTCCAGTCTCCCTTTGAAATGTTCTAACTGTGTCGGTTCAAAAAGTCACAAGCTCCCTTTTCCATCCAGTTCATCTTCTTATGACGATCTGTTTGATTTGGTGCATAGTGATGTTTGGGGTGCTTCTCCTACTTTGTTAAGGATGGGATATAATTACTTTGTGTTATTTATTGATCATGTATCTAGATACACATGGGTGTTTTTTATTCAAAATAAATCTGAGGTTCTAACTCTTATTATGAATTTTGTTGAGTATGTGTATACACAGTTTCATAAAACTATAAAAATATTTTGTTCTGATTCTGGAAGAGAGTACACTAAGACTAGTCTTGTTGAGTTTTTCAAAAACAAAGAAATTATCTCTAAACGCAGTTGTCCTCATACTCCAGAACAAAATGGAGTCGTAGAAAGGAAGAATCAACATGTTTTGGAAACTACATTGGCTGTTTGGGGCACATCTAATATGCCTAAGAGTTTCTATCCTGAAGAAGTACATACTTCTGTGTATTTGATTAAAAGACAAGCTTCCCCAGTCATTGCTAATGACACACCATACTTCATTTTATTTCATAAGAAGCCTGATTATTCTCACTTGCGAGTTTTTGGTTGTGTTTGCTTTGTCCACTTTCCAGCACATGAACGACAAAAGCTATCAGCTAAGGCAACACAATGTATTTTTTTGGGCTACAGTGACACAAAAAAAGGGTATCTATGTTATGATGCATCTCGTCACCAGCTTCGTGTATCTAGACATGTTATTTTTTTAGGGTGAATTTTCTTACAAACACAATTCTAAACATGCTTCAAAATCTGTTTCATTTTTGTACACATTTGATGATGATGTGGTAGCTACCGATCCACCGAAGCAGCCCATGAACTATGATTATGATGATCTCCAACCATCCTATTCTTTTGTTATTGACTCTACATACGCATCCTCATCTTCGAAAGAGGAATCGTCTCATCCAATTACTCCCCCATGCCGATCTAGTCAGACAGATCGCCATGCTCCTGAATGGCTCGGTTACTCTCCAGGGAAATTTGGTAAGTCTTATGCCATGAATACCACACTACATTCTGTTGATGTACCTACATCTTACTCTCAGTCTTCTACACAAACTTGTTGGAAAGAGGCAATGTCAGAAGAGCTTCGTGCATTGAATGAAAATTCTACTTGGGAATTTATTAATAAACCAATAGCTGGAGTTCTCATTGGAAGTAAGTGGGTGTATTTCATTAAACATAAGGCAGATGGTACAATTGATCTCTACAAAGCTCGATTAGTTGTTCAAGGGTACAAACATAAGTATGGGGTGGATTATGAGGATACTTTTGCACCTATTGCTAAAATGACAACGGTACGGACATTATTGGTTGTGCTTCAATGAAAGGTTGAACATTACATCAGATGGATGTGAAAAACACATTTCTCCATGGTGATCCTGAAGAAGTGGTGTTTATGAAACCACCACCTGGGTGTGTTCTACCAAGACCAAATGTAGTTTGTCGTTTTCGAAAGTCTCTTTATAGCTTAAAACAGGCTCCTCGAGCTTGGTTTGACAAATTTCGATCCACGATTCAAACTGCGGGCTTCTCTCAAAGTTCTTCAGACCATTCTTTGTTTCTTCGTACTTCTCCAGTAGGTATCACAATACTTCTCATCTATGTTGATGATATCATTATCATAGGAAATTATCCAGAGAATATTACTAAGTTGAAAGAATTCTTACATACCTCATTTAAGATGACGGACTTGGGACGACTGACATATTTTCTTGGACTTGAGGTTCTATATTTGCCTACTGGGATCATGCTTACACAACAAAAATATTCTCGTGATCTTGTTTCAAGGGCTGGTCTTACAGATGACAAGGTTGTGTACACCCTAATGGAGATTAATACAAAGTACAAAGAGGTTCATGGAGAACCATTCAATGATCCAACATTGTATCGGCAATTGGTGGGATCATTAGTTTATCTCACTATGACAAGGCCAGACATCTCATATGCGGTACAAGTTCTAAGTTAGTTTGTGGTTATCCTTACCGTATACATCACACTGCATTACTCCATGTAATTCGATGTGTTCGTGGTTCTATGAGTCAAGCTGTTCTTTTCCGTTCTTATTCTTCTATACATCTTGAAGGATATATTGATGCACATTGGGCTGGTTGTCCTAATTCTCGTCGCTCTGTTACTGGTTGGTGCATGTTTCTTGGCACATCCTTGATATCTTGAAAATGCAAGAAACAATCCCGTACATCTAAATCATCTACAGAGGCTGAGTATCGTGCTATGTCAGCAGCAAGTTCAATTTTTTTTTTCTACGATGGCTATTATCTGAGATTAGTGTCGCTATTACATCTCCTACAGTGCTACATGTTGATAACACTAGTGCGATTAAAATAGCCACAAACCCGGTGCAACATGAAAACACAAAGCATATAGAGGTGGACTGCCATTATATTCGAGAATTGGTTATTGATCGTCTCATCACTCTACAACACATTCCTTCTCATGATCAACTTGATGATTTATTTACAAAGGCAATGACACGAGCAGGACATTAGTATCTTATATCCAAATTGCTACTTTGTGATCATCGGTATCAATTTGAGGGGGATGTTAGGAAAAGCTATAATTGTATAGTAATGAGAAAATATATTCTTTATTAGAATATGACTGATTTACAGAATATATATTTATAACCATATATACTTCTTCCTAGAATAGAACTCTAACCCTACAATTGTGTAGCTATAAATATGTGATTTCTACTGTATCATTGATGTATAGAGAAAACTATTTTTCAGAATATCTTTTGTCTCTCTAGCAATAAACCCATAACCTCAATACCCCATTTTATTCATGAACATATTAATTTAATAATCTAACTCCTCACCCAACGAATAATATGAATAGGATAAGCCTGAAGCTTTTTGAAGTTTTACCTGTAGCTTTCCGTCGTACTTGTCGATGTTCCCGAGAACCAAGAATAAGAGTCGTGAGCGGTTTGTGGTATAACCAAATAATATTAACCGTACTTATTAAATGACTAATTATAAAAATGGTAAAAAGTGGCCCATTATTGATTTTAATGTTATTTTCTTTAACCACCAACTAAATTAATTATTAAAATTGTCCCACTAATTTCATAATTATAGTTACGAATAGTCTAAAATACCCATTTTGAATCTATCGGAAGAGTCTTTTATGAAATTAAAAGCTCTAGTACTCGAAACGACCAAATGGGTCGTTACAAAATTAAGGAACTAAAGATGCACAGAGTTATATTTAAGGATCAAAATAGACCTTCCATACACCAGGGACAATTTTGGCTAAAAGCTCTTAGATGATGTATTTAATTGGTTTGAGTTATTAAAAAACGATATCATTTTCCATTGTTCCATTACTGAAAGAATTAATCAAAAACTTTATCAAATCTAAAGGAAATAATAACATTAAATAAGAGATCACCACAATCAAATTTATTTGCTAAATTCTATGTATTCAGGACTAAAGATTAAAACAAAAAGTTCATATAGCAATATAAATGTTATTGGTATTACAAATCTTTGCCCCATTTCTCAACTTCATTGTTATTTCCTCCTAACTCAACCAAATTTTTGATAGAAAAGACGAGGTAAGTAGTGGGGGGGGGCCCCCCCCCTTCACTTTAATCTTGAAATTTCATTTTGTAGAATTACCGAATAAATCTGCTACTTATATTTCTTTTCTTTCTTTTGATGAGTTGATACTTCCATTTTCTAGTTTTAATAATGTTGAAATTTGTGAATGCTTGAAAAATGTTAACAATTTTGAGCCAATCATGTCTAGTATAGATACAACAGTTTATGTGAAAAAGTTTGATTTATTACTTTTATTTCATTTCAAGGAAGAATGTATAGTTTATGCAAAAAAAAAAGTGGGGGGATATATAGCATAAACAAACAATAATGCTTTATGATGAAAATTATCATGATACATTTTACTAGTGTGTAAAACAATAATTAAATTTTTGTATGAGTTCGCTATATATATATGCTAGCTAGTATTAATAAGAAAATTAATAACTTTATTTCATAAACCAAACATACTGTATTGGTTATGTATTTTATTTTTTTATCAAAATTAAGTTTTTTTATTATTATTAAATATATGTTATGCACCTACCTGTATATATAAAAATAGAATTTTATTTATGAAGTGAAAAGGAGAAATCATATGAAGATTTATAATGAAGGGATGGGTGAATAAATAACTTAAGAAAAAAAAATCAATTTTCTTATCTAAGTAGGTTTGTAAGCAACGTTGAAAGCTAAAAAATATATTTATACATTTGAGAATTAAAGAAAGTTAGAGATTCTCAACCCAAATTATTGGCACATAGAATATTGAAGATAACAAGATCCTTCGGACCGCAATGTTGAAGAAGGACGATGTTGATGTGATCATCAAATCCCAACAACAAATTCTTGGTGAAGCATTTGATGGAAAAGAGAAAGTGAAGTCACGAGAAAGAGATAGGGAAGTCACAGATAGTTATTGCAAACATCAAAAGGACGGTTACCTTTGATGATGGTTTTCAAGCGGAAAGAGAATTGATGTCCATTCTGGGTGCTCCACAACAAATTCCTGTCAAAGCATTTGATGGAAAAGAGGAGAAGTAGAAGGTTGAGTTGTGGGAGAAGCAGTTGCAAGAAGAGAAAGCTAAGTCGCATCAGAAAAATGATAGAGAAGCGGCTTGAATTGATTGATATTACAAGCATGAAAAGGATGGTTGGTTTTGAAGATGATCTTCAAGCGCAAACAGATTTGATGACCATCATGCGTGCTCCAAGTAATAGGTAAAAGAGTTTCGATGTTTTTCAATTGAATGTATTTTTCATTGGACACTTTAGTTTCATTTTGCAGCCGGTGGTTTCAATCATCTAGTCAAATGTCATAGAAGAACATACGTGATTTTTATTATTATGGATTTGTTCTATATGAAAAATATTTTCGATGAAAACTATTTTAATCATCTAATCGAAAAATATAGATAAATGATTATTGTATGTCAATTGCATACTCAGACTTGTTCCTTTAGAGTTACCATCGTGAAAATCTATCAGGTTATTGTAAAATGTTTAAACTCTTATATGTATAAATTCCTCTTTTAGGTCCCAAAAAAGTTAATTGTAATTATAGTGCTTGTGGACTTAGTGATTATGTGTTGTTCAAATTTTTAACTTTCTACCATAGTAATCAACTAAGATAATAGTCCATTAACGTTTTGATTAATTAGAAATTCAGTGGATTAGTTTTGGCCATAATTTTATAGTAGTGTTTTTTTTATAGTCATGATTAGTTTACAAGTCCATTTGTTAGTTATGTTAGACCAAAAGTGCTTTACTTTGTTAAAATTAAAAGTTTGAATTAAAGATGCTCAAGATTATATTTAAGGGACCAAATAGACAAGTTAACATAGCAATATAAATAAAATTGAGTAATTGATATTACATATCTTTGCCCCATTTCCCAACTTCATTGTTATTTCATCCAAGCTCAGCCTAATTTTTGGTAGAATCAAGGTAAGTAGTATTTTTTTCCTTTAATTCTTTGAAAGTTCATTTTGTCGAATGACTCAATAAATATAATTTAAGGCTATTTATCTTTGTTTTTCTCTCTTTTGATATGATTTGTTGCTTTGATTTTCTAGTTTTGATAATGTTGAAATTCGTGAATGCTTGGGAATTGTTAACAATTTGAGTCAATCATGTTTAGTATAGATCAAATTATTTTTTAATATTTTTATGAATTATTATTTTGAATAGATAAAGATATCAAAAATGTTGTTTCTTATTTCTAATAAAACTTGAAAAATATCGATTTGTTTTATGTAGCATAAATAATGTGTTAGGGACAAAACTAACCCTCTTTTTTGTTCTATTTTTATGTTTTTTTTAAGTCATTTAGATGACTGAGGCAAAGTCTAGGTGTCAATGAATGGATGCAACCATTTACTTTTGAAAAATCATACCATATAGATAATTCAGTAATTTATTTAGTATAACATAAATTGAACTTTCTAGAATAGTTTCAAGTTTTACCTTAAAGTTTGTCCAGGGTCAAAAGTTTGAAACTATCATTTCAAGATCAATAATCTAACTTTTTATAACTAGATAGAGAAAAGACATGGTGGAATTATTCAAATTACTTCAAAGCAACTTGAACACGTACATCACCACATTATTTGCACAGTCCCTAACATTGTCTACAAAATCCTCTTGCAACACAATGGCCCTATTATCAAGTTTGTTCTCGATATTTTGAGTGTTGATTTGAATAATTCAGATATTGATCATTTGTTGCTTCATGTCTCTATCGAAGGTGTTTAGGAACTCACCATTCAAAACCTTTTTCTTCTTTCCTATTCAACTCTTCATCATCACAATTGAGATATTTTAAGATAACAAATTGTACCTTCAAATTTCCTTGAATCTTGTGACCATCGACCTAAGGCATATTATTTTTTATCAAATATTGGAGATTAACGCCCTCGTGGCTCCATTGCTCTCTACCTTGAAGCTTACCGGTTGTAATGATATCCAATTTCTCAATATTTCACCCCCCTATGCTTAATTACTTGTTCATTCTTGAAAGTCATTACATGTATTTGAAGTTCCTCAAAGCCTATCCTGAGCTAAAAATGTTGAGCATTTTGGTGGGCGACACTACCATTCAGAATTATGAATTTTGGAGAAGGTTTAACTTGTTAGAATTTATTTGTTTATTCCCTAATGTCATGGAACTTTGCTGAATTTGTTTTCATGAAGCTTTTGTTGGCTCGTTGCCCTTCACTTGTAGATGTGACAGTTAAGCCTACAAGATCACTCGAGGATGATGGAGTCTGGAGCTTTTATTTTGACCTGCTGCAGTTTCCTCCAACATCACCAAATGTCGACATACTGCTTGATGAGTATTAATTCCAGCTAACTAGGTTATACTATAAGTATAGCCATATTAATTGGAATTACAAAGGAGTTTAAGAACTAAAAGGGGAATTCAACAACAAAGATAGAAGAAAGGGATGACAAGCAGAACTAATCAAAGAGAAGGGATGAGGAAATAGAGATACACCATGACAATTTGAATAACCGTTCTTTCTAGCTTCTAGTCCTTTTTAACAAATGGTAATTGGGTCTGGATCTCAAATAAAACTCTCTAATATTTTACTCGGCCCAATAGTTAGAACTGAATCAGTCTCATTCACCACTTTTAGCCCACAAGCCCTTACGGAGTCAGCTTGGTTCACAACACATTCACTCAGGCGTTCACCTATGTGGTAATGGGTTTTTGACTTGTTTAGGACAGAAAACCTTACCTCTACAAGATCCTACTCAAGCTAGTTCTCGACTGGTTGAACTCCAATACCAAGTTCGTAATTGTTTCTTACGAATCTAAGTTATATTATTAATAGTTTTCTATATACAAAGGAAAACCAAAAACAGGCTGCTCAATCATTATATTGTTGGTCCCTGAACTAACTGAAGAGGATTTTAAGTTCTCACAAAAGCTTAGAAACACCTCTTGTGGATGCTTGAGGGACCAGATTCATCATACCCGCCCTTCATTATCAATATTTTCATAGGATATAGTTATTAGTGTTGAATCCCTTGAGCTTAAAAGAAGTAAACAATAAGACATTTGTTGCTCCCAATTTCACACGCAGGTGTACGTGGTCGCGCAAGTAATAAAGTTTCTTTTAGAAACGAGTTATTGTTCCCACAGGACTTATGATCAACTCATATTTGCTAACTTAATTCCACAATTCAACAAGAGTAACTTTAAAAGAGGTTGAATGTTGTTTATTACTACTACGACTACTGCAATAAATAAAATAACAAGTGTGAACGACTTCAAATTGATATTTTAATCAAGTAAGAGACAATTCCAGGGCAACAACATGCATTCGATTTCATGTATCATATCTTAGGTAATGAACTAATTTAGGTTATCAAGTTACTGATTTATAGGGTTGATTATATGATCATGGTCTCCCGACCTCTAATCACCTACTCCAATTAGCTGTCTAACTACATCGTTTAGCGGGGATAGGCAGTCCTAATTGGCGAGCATTTATATTTCATCCTGTTTTATAAACAAGCTAGGTGTTCATCTGGGCATCACTCCTAAACAAAAATCCACTCAACTTAATGGAAGATCAAGCTTTCTATATTCTTTGTTCTGTCTACCTTAGTGTCTCCAGATTTTAAGAATAGAAAAGAGATCTATCTCTATGATGGTCAGTCAAGATAAACTAAAACAAGAACATAGAAGTAACATAAAAGCGATAACTATGAATTAATTCAAAACCATTAATACTCAACAATCATCCATAGCTACAGCCCAAGAACAAGGGCATCTAGCCAATCATAATGTTTAAAAACCGCAAAATAGCATTGCTCATGCGATTTCTAAAATAAAGAAGAGTTGGAGAATTGAAACCTATTACAAAACTTTAATCCTTTCTCTTGCACACCAAAAATAAGTCGAACCTCTAAAAAATAAACCTAGGGTCCTATTAATAGATTTTAGGAAAATAATTTCCAATTCTAGCCCAAAAAGGAATCCTAATTAAACCAATTATTGCCAAAACGTCTGTCAATCCTTGGGGCATCGGGCCAACATCGCGCCTGGCAAGATGGAGCGTCGTGCTGTCAGTACGCCAAAATGGGGCTTCTGAACTTCTGGCCTGGCACGTCGCGCCCCCAGTGGGCCACGCCAAGCTATTTCCTGGGCCTCGGTTGTTGCTCCTTTCTTCCATTGTTCTCTTTCAATCACTTCCTTTAAGATCCCTGAAAAATAGCTAATCATGTATATTAGTGTGCAGTAATCGCAATTCTAAGACAAAATGGGTAAATTAGATTAGAGAATGTCCTTAAACTCATGTTAAAGATGGTTAATTCATAATAATCCAGCATATAAATATGCCCAAGATCACCACCCCACACTTAAACATTTGCTAATCCTCGAACAAACTCTATCTTATCAATTCACACTCTTACCCTTTGGATTCATCACCTTGCTTTACAATCGGCCAAACATATTTAATCATGATCTAGTGGCACACATTATATGCAATAATTCCCAATTTTTGGTTCTTTATTATAGTCTACCAATCAACAATTCACAACCTCAATGAATGACTCTTCTTCAATAATTCTGGGCTAATGCAATATTATAGAAATACACCAAACAAGAGTATATATGCACCAAACATGTGGCATGAATGCCATCACCGTATTAAGTATAGCTTTTCGTTCGCAAAAAATATCATTGTATTTCAACATAAGGCTCATTTTTTCAGAATTCACTCGCACACTCACAGATGAAGTTTTCACATATCCTAACATGCCATAAGCTTGCCCTTAGTGTACTTCATTTTTCACAAAGTTTTACTCATAGAATCAAGAGGACTTTCATTCGGTAGTAATGTCGGCTTGAGGTAAGGAAGGATATATTTGGGTAAAATTAGTGACTCGTCCTTCCTAATGCACATGTTTTAATTTTCTTGCTACATCTGCAACTTTTTCTTTCCCTTTTGGTACAACTTTAAGCATATTTTCCCAGTTGCACTTTAAACCTTTCCCTTTCTTTCCCTAAAGCCCTTATTTTCTACACACCCTTTTCTTTCTTTTTTTTAACACTTAATAGTAGCAAATTTTTCACAAGTTGAGGTACACGTTGTCCTTGGGAGGACCAAGGCCATTATTAAGGTGTTTTCTGAATTAGCCACCTTCAACTTATGGTTTTAACCTTAGACGAAGTGCACAATGTCCGGAGGACCAAGGGCCAATCATAGATTTAGGAACTTATAGGGCATCATTCTTCTACCTCTTTTCTTTCGTCGCCACAAAACCAAACATTTCCACCTTATCAACTTTCACCATTGTCTTCACTTTTTTATCTTAACATAGTGCATTAAGGATTACTTTGGAATCAAACATTTATGGTATCAATAAAAGGGATTCGGCTCAATTAAGTAGGTTAGAATAAAATCAAGGGTAAAAGGGTCAATGGGGCTATACTAGGGATATTTCATTTGGAGGCACACAAAAAGATTTAAACTTGTCTATTCAAAGAAACTCCTCAATCATATTCCATAATTTACACAAGTTACTCATTAGGCACACTTGGGGAAAGTTCTATTTGTTATTCAATGCAAAAACTAAGCAAGTACTTTCCACACATGGCATCACAACCAACACGAGGACACATTCACTTATAGCATGCTCATTTCAATTGCATTACAGTGTTTCCACACCATTAAGCCCCATATTTATTCATTTTTTATTTAGAGTCAAAACAAAGATATTATGTTTGTTTTCAAGGTTACATCTCAATATTTCAAAACAAAGTGTTACCACCCATGAAGTCTGGCCAACTATCAAGACAAGGTTTCAAAGGTCCCAAAAAGGTCAATTTCCTACTCCTCTACTCCTAGTGATTAAATTTCCTCATCATCGGGAACTGTCACTCCTATAACGACTCTAAGACTCAACAATAATAAGCAAACTATTCTTAGTCGGGTCAATGGGACTATCCTCAGGAAAAGAACCTAAAGCAAAAGCCAATGAACCCTCCTAAAAAAGAAAAATACTTGATAACGCAATAAACTATATACAATGAAGCTCAACTTCCACCTCACACTTAAATAAAGCATTGTAATCAATGTTAAAAGCAAAACAAATTTAAGAGTGAAAGAGAACTCATTGTCGGCCTCTAGGCCACATGCTTCAATTCGGCTGGTTGCCACATTTATGGAAAAATCCACAACAATTGAGGCTGCATCACCATCTCCATCGCCCACATCGCTATCATTATCTTCGGGGCCAACAACATCTGATTCATCCTCCTTCGACCCATCCTCCTCATCAGAAGTGGCATCATCATCATCAATGGGTTCTTGGAATGTTGAGCCCATCCAACACATGTACATCGAGCTATCCGTCAACGGGTAACGCTCCACCAATGTCGCCATCTCATCCTCATTCACCGGAAGACCACCAATCCGCAGTTGAAGCTCCGTCATTCCAAACATGTGACCCATCCAGCTGTCATCCCGGGCTTGCATATCAGCAGCAGACAACACTTTCCCTTAGGACTGATCGTGCGCTTTAGTTGTCGTGACATCAACTAGGAGGCATACTAAATGAGGGGCACAAGGTGGACACACATCATGGACTTCTTCCTCAATTTCTAAGGCACGGAGGTACCTAGTGATGTGGCTGCCATAATAGAAATGTCATCTCTTATTTGTCCAAAATTTTAGAATATTCTGCCTCAAATAGCTCTGATATTTCTGGCAGCCCTTTCATCAGTCGGTATACTAGCACAACTCTCTCCCTAGTGGCATTGTTCGTATGCTTACATGGTAGTGAGGTGTTAGACATAATTTTCAGCCAAATACGCGCCTCCAAATTCAAGTGGGCATAATGAAGAGTCGAATGACGACCCGTGTCTCTGACGATCTATCCCACCGAGCAACAGAGTTAACCCCACACAGAGTATGCCTAATATCACGATAAGGGGGTCATTCAATCATGGCTTAATAGTCAGAATTATCACAATTATGGGCACCCAAAAACTCATTCAATGCTTCCACGGTAATTACACCTTGGTTCCACCTAACATGATGTGTATTCCAATTTGCATAGAATTCATGTACCAAGCTCAAATTACACTCACCTTGATCCACAAATATATAGTGGAGGCCCAAAGCACGAACTTGAGCGTGAATGTGAGGAAAGTCTTCGAGAAATCGCCCCTCATCGACATACTTGTCACCTATGTACTTAGATTATTGTTGGAAGTCATACCACTCTTCTCCATAGTCATTTATAGCTTGTTTTCCAAATTTTGGAGGCGGCAAGTCAGTGGGTACCCGACTAGAACTCCTGAAAGCCGCCCCTTTTCTACTTCGCTTAGTACCCGAGCCACTAGAAACATTTTTACCTTTGGGAGCCATCTTCACACCCAACAATGGAAGAAAAGAAGAAAGAAATGAATTTTGGGGAAGAAGAAGTGGGGGTCGGGTGGGCAGTGGGGGGTGGGGTTTGTGGCTGTTTCAAAATTTTATGGACTTTGGTGGGTTTTAGTGGTTAGGAGTAGAGGAAAAGGTAAGGCAAGAAGGTTTTAGGAAAGATTTATGGAGGAAATTGGGATTTTGGGGAAGAAAGTAAATGGAGAAGAAGAAGAAAAGTTGGGAATTTAGAGAGAATTTTGAGGAGAGGGGCTGTTAGACAGAGAAATATTGGTAGAAAGTGAGGGGACTTGTGGGTAGGTGAAAGATTTAACGTGGGATTTGAAGTGGTTCCCAAAATATTTTTGGACAACAAATTTGGCATGGGGGGGTGGCAGCAGTGCGCCAAAATCCACCCCCAGTCCTTTCCTTGGTGGCACGATGCGCCTGTACTGCGCCAGGGCCAGTGGCACGACGCGCCTAGCTTGCCCCAGTCATCGGCATTTTTTTCTTTGTCCTGGCGCAGTGCGGTGCAGTGCGCCCAAAATGGGCCTCAATTGTTTAGCATCTAGCGTGGCGTGACCGACTTTCCTCCTAACCTATTTTCCAATGCAATTTGTACTCATTTTCTCGTGGTCTCTTCTCTGATAACCTGTTCATCAACCAAACAACGTAACATAATAATGGCAGGTTGCTTCCCACCAAGTGCCTTAGATTTGGTCATCCCACGACTCCTCTTTTTGTATTTTTTTTCTTCATAGATCCTAGCTATATAAAAAAATCAACTTAACTAGAAATCCTAAAAAAATAACTAAAAACAAGAAAAGTTGCACTAAATCCTATAAACTTTAAACTAAGAGAAAAATTCAAAATAAATCAAGACTAACTAGATATTACATATATGTCACGGGTGCCTCTCGTGGAGTGCCTGGTTAATGTCGCAGCTCGACGCAACTTGGATCATTCATCATTTAGCTCAAGAGCTTCTTGATCACGATTTGAATCTTCACCAAAGTAGTGCTTGACAATTTTCCCATTCACCAAGAATGACGAGGCATTTTTACCTTTAAGTTCTACCACACCATGTTGTGTCATTCTTACCAATTCGAAGGGACCACTCCATTTCAACCTTAGTTTTTCAGGAATAACTTAAGTCTTGAGTTAAACAGTAGTACCTTTTCGTCCAAAGTGAAAGTGCGAGGAACTATATGCTTGTCATACCATCTTTTGGTTTTCTCTTTGTATAGCTTAGTATTTTCGTAAGCATGGAGACTAAAATGCTTAAGTTCATGCAATTTACCCATTCTCTTCCTAACTTCCAGCTCGAGGTCAAGATTTATCTTGTTAATTGCCCAATACGCTTGGTGCTGTAATTCCACCGAAAGATGACATGTCTTGCCAAACACCATGTGATAGGGAGAAGTCCCTATGGGTGTTTTATATGCCGTTCTATAGGCCCATAATGCTTCATCTAGCTTCTCAGACCAATCTTTTCTCTATGTATTCACTATCTTTTGCAATATTTGGTTCACTTCTCTATTCGACACTTCCACTTGACCACTTGTTTAAGGATGGTAAGCTGTATCAACTTTATATCGGATACCATACTTAGCAAGAAGATTCTTCACTAAATGGTTAATGAAATGCTTACTGCCATCACTTATGATTTCCCTCAGAGTTCCAAAGCGAATGAAGATGTGCTTATTGATGAATTTAATCACCACTCTTGAGTCATTCGTGGGAAGAGTTAACGCCTCAACCCATTTGGACACATACTCAACAACCACCAGAATAAATTGGTTTCTACTATATGGTTGAAAGGGACCCATGAAGTCAATACCCCATATATCAAAGATTTCCACCTTAAGAATGTTATTTAGTGGCATCTCATGTCTTTACGATATAGTGCCCAACCTTTGGCATTGATCACATCCCTTCACATAGGCCATAGAATCTTTAAACAAAGAGGGCGAAAAGAAACCAGATTGTAGTACCTTGTGCACTGTGTGCTCTCCTCTGTGATGCCCTCTATACGGATTTGCATGACAACTCTCGAGTACTTTATTTACCTCATATTCTGGAATGCATCTTCTTACCACCCGATCCATTCATTGTTTGAACAATAATAGTTTATCCCATATGTAGAACTTAGAATCGTGAGTTAGTTTCTTCTTTTGTTGGGTGGTTACATCTGGAGGGTACTCTCCGCTCACTAACAGATTCACTATATTAGCATACCAAGGCACTTGAGAGATATCCAATGCCATCAACTATTCGTCCGGAAAATCTTCTTGGATTTGTTCCCCTTCATGTACATGGGAGAAATCTTCTAACCTGGATAAATGATGAGCTATTTGGTTCTCAGTACCCTTTCGGTCTTTAATCTCCAGGTCAAATTCTTGGAGAAGCAATATCCATTGAATCAGTATTGGTTTAGCATCTCTCTTGTTGAATAGGTACCTAATAGCTGCATGGTGAGTATTAAAAATCACCTTGGTACCTACCAAATACGATATGAACTTATCGAAAGTGAATACTAAAGCCAACATCTCCTTCTCAGTCACTCTCACTGTATAATTAGCTTGAGCAGAATCAAGGGTCTTACTAGCATAATAAATGGAATGGCACACTTTATCTTTTCTTTGTCTCAATACTGCACCCACTTCTACATCGCTCGCATCACACATGAGTTCAAATGGTAACTCCCAGTTAGGAGCAATCAAGATTGGAGCTTCAATTAAGTTCCTCTTCAACACCTCAAACGCCTTCAAACACATTTCATGAACTTCTCCAAGAGACTGCACATAGGTCTTGCAATCTTGGAAAATCCTTGATGAATCTCTGGTAGAAACATGTGTGCCCAAGGAAACTTCGCATTCTTTTTATAGAGATAGGAGGGGGCAATTTTTCAATCACTTCCACTTTGGCTTTATCCACTACTAGTCCATACATTGACACCTTCTGACCAAATACTATGCCCTCTCGAACCAAGAACTGACACTTCTCCTAGTTGAGCACTAAATTTTTATCTTCACATCAAGAAAGTACTTTATCAAGGTTCCAGAGACATACCTCAAAAGACTTCCCAAAGACATAGAAATCATCCAAGAACACCTCTACAAAGTCCTCCACCATATTATGAAAAATGACCATCATGCACCTTTGAAAAGTCGACGGCGCATTGCAAAGTACAAATGGAATATGTTTGAAAGCATATGTACCATAAGGACAAGTGAATGTGATCGTCTCTTGATCTTCGGCTGCAATCAAAATCTGATTATATCCGGAATACCCATCTAAGAAGCAATAGTACTCCTCCTCTGCTAAACGCTCAAGCATCTGATCAATGAAAGGGACATGATAATGATCCTTTCGTGTGGCCTCATTTAGCTTTCGGTAATCCATGCAAATTCTCCATCCGGTGACGATTCTAGTGGGAATCAACGCATTTTTCTCATTTTTCACCACTTTCATACCTCCATTTTTTGTGACACACTGTACAGGACTTACCCTCTTACTATCGGAAATTGGGTATACGATTCCAGCATCTAACCACTTATCACTTCCTTTCTCACCACTTATTTCATCAAGGGATTCCTTCTACGTTGATGTTGTGCACTTGTCTTGTGATCCTCCTCCATATAGATGTTGTGCATACATAATGCTTGACTAATCCCATGGATAACAACCATCTGCCACCCAATAGCTCTCTTTCTTCGCTTTAAGATTCTCAACGCCCCATCAACCTGTGATTAAGACAATTCTGCAGAAAGTATTACAGGTCAGGTTTCATTGTTACCCAAATACGCATACCTTAGGTGAGCAGGCAGATATTTAAACTCCAACTTAGGGGCTTCTTCAATTGAAGGTTTGGGTGGAGGCAATAAATTCACGATCCAATGATTCCCCCTACCTCTGTGTGTTCCCAATACCATCAAATTAAGACAAGCCGCTATCTCTTGAGCTTCAGTAACTCCATCTATGTCATGTCCCACTAAGAATCTTTCCATGGGATCCTCGGAAGCAATGAAATGTGACTCTACTGCTAGCTCTACAAAAATAATGGCGTACAACTCTTCATAGACGGAAGGGAGTTTCAAGGCACGATAGACGTCAAACACTTCAACCTTATCATGTTCCCTCATAGTCAACAGCCCAGTATCTACATCAATCAATGCTCGCCCCGTGTTCAATAAAGGACGCCCCAAAATAAATGGAACTTCTGAATCAGACTCGAAATTTAGGACTACAAAGTCCACCGGAAATATCAATGATCCCACTTTCACCAACATATCTTCTACTACACCTTCTGGCCTAGCAATGGATCTATCCGAAAGTTATAGAATGCCAGTGGTTAGTTTTGGACTCCCCAACCCAAGTTTCTTGTATAAGGATGCCGGCATGAGATTAATGCTAGCACCTAATCACATAAACCCCGGGCATGGACACTTTATCCAATTGTAATTTGCATAGTGAAGCTCCGGATCTTTCAACTTTTTGGGTACTCTATTCTGAATTTGAGGACTGTACTCCTCAGTAAGTGCTACCATTTCATACTCCGTCAGCATCCTCTTTTTGCCACTATCTCCTTTACATACTTGGCATACTTAGGAATTCTCTACAAAATATCAACCAAAGGCAGGTTAATGTGAACCTGTTTAAGGAGAGAGAGAAACTTACATGTTACACCCCATATGCTAACCCAATAACAAAGGCCACTCAATTCAAATTCAAACAACCAACAAGTCTATTTCACTAAATCGTAATTGAAATTACAAAGGAATTTAAGAACTAGATGGAAATGGAAGAACACAAGTACAAGAAAGGGATGAGAAGAAGAACTCATAGAAAGGGGATGAGAGGACTTGGATATTTTCTCAACAATTTGCATAACCTTATTTTGCTCTCCCAAGTCTCTATTTATCAACCCCCACTTAATCTTGTTTTGGGCTGCTTTGTCAATACTGATTTAGGCCCATTCATAACAGTTGTGATGATGATTCTACTTCCGTCACCAAACCATTCATAACAATACCTTCGACCCCAATAAGAACCTTGTCCTCAAGGTTCAAGTCATGAAATCTATCCACAACTTTCTCAATTATCTGAAGAGTAACAATTTCCACTCGCTGCAATGTCTCAAGTGTAAAGTTTGACAAAACTCCTCCAT
>JAJOOO010009428.1:0-29274 GCA_029582685.1 Solanum piurae | reverse complement strand
CCACCCTTAATTCATCCATTATAAACAATTAATCATAAATAAACATTAAACAACACAAGAGATATCAATACAATTCACTTTACACATAGTTCCATCAAATTTGAATTTACAGAAATAGACCCACTTCATAGAAAATTTTAGGGTTTTGTAGAAGACAAGGGTTCATGGAGTATTTCATTCAAAAACCACAAACAAACATCAATTAACCCATATCACAACGTTTCAAATCATTTTCATGCAAGAACCCTTGATAGAATTTAAAAACAAGCTTTTAATCACTTTTTGAAAGCATTGTAAAATCCTTTGAAATTGACTCTAGGGTGAAGATGAGTCCTAGATCAAGAGCCACCATACCTCACTTGATGAAATCTCAAAGAAATTTGGTGGAAGAAACCCTCAATTTAAAACCCTAGCTCTCCACCTTCTTCTTCCTTGAACTTGAGAGAACTTTAGAGAGAGAAAGAACTTTGGGGTTTTGATTTGGAAGAATGAATTCTATAATACCATATACAAGTTTAAATACCTTTAAAAATACTTAAAAACACTTAAAAACAATAACCCATAGTACCCAAACTACCCCTCACTTAGTTGGACCTTTTTAAACAAGTCAAACTTGAGTTTTATTTTCGTAGATTTCGTCGGGAAACAAGTTCGCGACGCGGAGTTGTTCCCGCAAGTTTCTGGAAATTAAATTTTGAGACAAAAGAGTCTGCGATACGTCTGCGACGCGGACCAACCATTTGGCCCTTGGTGGAGCTAGTCCGCGACGCGGACATGCTCCCTCCATGAGCATTTTCAAGCTGCCTTGGCAGCTTGCTCGGCCAAGGGTTGGGGTCCTCCTCGGGGACCCTTAGGGTGGTCCCGGGGAGTCGTACCTGAACGTTTTGACCCTAAAAACATTTATTAAGACTCTAGGGTCATTTGAGTACCTTTGTTGAGCTTGAACTTGCATTTGAAGCAAGTATGGTGAACTTGAGAATCTTTGATAATGGTGAGTCACAACTTGAATCTTTGAGTACACAATTGATCTTTGCATGAGTAAGTTGAGTCTTTTTGTGTGCATTCATGATTGAGTCTTGTATAGCACTGTTTGAGACATCCTTTTTGAACTGCTGACCTTGAGTTTTACTTGAGGACAAGCAAAAGTTTAAGTTGGGGGTGTTGATGAGTCCACGATTTGGACTCATTTAGGGATGTATTTGGATAGATTTTGTGTCCTCAAATGCTTGTTTTGTGCAAATAACTAATGTAAAATCCTTGATTTCCAGGAATTTGGATCAAAGAGCAAAGCATGGACACTAACTTGCAAAAATAAATGAAACGAGCTGAAAGAGTGAAGAAATGAAGGCCTGGTGATCGTCGAGTCCCTTTGGCGAGTCACCGAATGGCCCATACATCACCTAAAGTTCCAGTGTGCCAAGCCCTGGAGGAGAAAATCAAGTCAGCGAGAGAAAGGAGCAGTCGGTGTGTCGCCAAACGGTTCCGCGATGCAGTGATTGGATCGCCCAAAGTTATAGAACTTGAAGATGCTGAAGGCTCAAGCAAGAAGACGATGAAATGGGTCAAAGGGAGGATCGCCGAGCTTATCAGCGATCCCGACTTATTGCGTCGAATGGTCCTTCGCAGCATATTTTTGGCGACTATAAATACATTTTCAAACATTATGTTTAGTAACTATCAACCCTTTTATCATAATCTTTGTTTCAATTTTTAGAACTCTAAGTTTTGAGACAATATTTTTCTTAGCTTTGATGAATTGAAGTTTTCCATTTTTGAGAAATTGGAAGTGGGTCTTTGAGATTCTTTAACTTGGACCTTTGTAAAGACGAAAGTAATCTTACCCAATTGATGGAAACACAATTTGCTAATGATTTCTGTCTTTTTATCATGTCTAGCTAAGACCCCAATTCTTGGGGTGTGATTATGTGATTATGTGATTATGGGTTGATTTAGCTTATGGGTATTGCTAATTGATAGTCTAAATGTTGTTTAAAAGTGATTTCTATCAGCAAATGTGGTTTAATTTAAAGGGTTGTAGTTGCAAATGCAACTATACCTTCATGTTTTTGGCTTGCTTGAGAGAGAGGTTTTAAAACCAAGATTACTGAATTGATGGTCTGTGGGTATTGGGTTGTCATGGATTCAGCTCGAGAGAGTGAATCCTAAATCCTTTTCCACACATTCAGCTCGAGAGAGTGAATGGACTAAAGCGTAAGCTGTTTTTAATTGCTTCTTGTTGGTGTTCGAGAGAAACCAACTTGATTCGAGGTAAATTATTCGAGAGAAAGTTTATCCCCACTGAAGTCTAGCTTATTCACTAATTTACAACTATTTACTAGCAATTACCCATTTGTCTATATTAGCCTATAATCCGATCACATCCCAAGAACCCATCTCATTACTTGTTAATTCGTGTTATTTGTTGCTATTGTAGTTGATAATTACAATCATAAACACGTACCACTCCCTGTGGGATTCGACCCCAACTCATTTAGTTGGGTTATATTACTAACTAACGATCGTTGGCACTTAGTATTGGATGAAGTGTCCTGATACGTGAAATCAGAGTGCATGGAGTGGTTATAGTACTAGGCTTGAATGTGATGTTGGTAACATGTGGACAATGCATGATACATTAGGTGTTTCGTGTTATGAGCTCAAGGGTAGCTAATTGTAGAGATAAGGAGTAGTGTTCTTGGGATGAGATTTCCTACATAAGTATAGAACCCGAATCTTATGATTTAAATTAGAATAATCACCCTATGTTAAGTACTTTATGATTCTGAGTTAGACTTGAATATAGTAAGAGTAACCCCTTTCCATTCTCAGATCAGTCGTCATTCGAGGACGAATGATTGCAAGGGGAAGATATTGTAACACCCCAAAAATTTATAAGCTAAGACTCGAACCATTCTTTATTTGCTTGTGGGGTCATATCAGGTGATTCTTAAACTGCCCATATGTGTAAAGGTAAATTATTTAGTGTGAGAATGATTTTGGATATAAATTAAGGGTCACTAGAAACTCGTAGCACAAAGTAGAGTTGAAAGATTCCTTATCGATTAAGTTTTGATGTAAGATTATCTTTGGGTCAGTTTCAAACAACCATATCTCTTAAAATATAAAGAGTTACATGACCCATAACCTATCAAATTAAAGGTATTTGAATCTTCTTTTCAACGCCACCAATTTTGCATCAATCCAATTTCTAAGTAAAAAGTTATGACCATTTTAGTAACCTAATACAGTGCAGTGACGAATTAGCCGATGCGAAAATATTAAAAAGGGTCGTTTTTGTCTTTTTACCTCTAAGAAAACCCTAAACGAATTTCTTGACTAATTAAAGGCCCAAAACAATCAGATTTTCATCTCTTAATTCATCATTCTCATCTCTCTCAAACCCTAAGGCAAAACCCTAAGGAAAAATCAAAGTAGAAGACTCCATCAAAGATTCTTCTTCAAGGTAAGTCTTTCTCCAAGAATTTTATTATTTCCAACTCAAATTCCTTCATACAATCATGAATCGCTAATGGAAATCATAATTCTTGACCATAGAGATTTCAAGAAACAAATCAAAGAATCTCAAGAAAGGTTTTCTTAATTATTCTCATTCAAGGTAGGGTTTCAAGGCTTCTAATCAAGTTCTTTTTCAAGATTCTTCAAGAACCTTGTTCTTCCAGGTATGTAAGGTCATCAATGTTTAAGCAGTATGGTATCTAGATATACCATCATTGTTTATGCAGTATGACTTCCCGAGTCATCAATGATCATATTATAATATGATTTTGAAATGTTTTTGAGAAAGAGTTTTCAAGTATGAGTATAAGGGGACTATGTATTCCTAGAGGCATCAATTTTTACATTGATAAAAGAGAAACTGAGATTTCTAAATGAGTTATGAGTTCAAAAGTTATTTCAAGAGTAGTTACCTCTTTTAAGAGGGTAGTTTGAGCAATTATCTCAAACCAGAGGAAGAGTTATGTTTTTTTTAAACATATAAGCATGAGTATATATTATTGGGAGTAGTATTGAGCACAGATATGGGGGAGAGTTCAAACAACTCATAAACCATGTATGCTAACATGGGTAACGGGTCATACTTTTTAGATGATTTCTTATTGCTTGTAAGCATAGCTTAGTGGATCCACTTAGTTGAGGTATTTTATACCCCGAAAAGGTATATGACAGTCAGCGTGGGTGAGACGTTGTATCATCATGTATCTCATAGTGATGGTTTTTGGTTAGAGAATCTCCCAATAGAGTTAAAGTGTATTTTTATATATCACTTATTATGTTGAGTTCAGAGATGAGGAAGTATTTCGTGAAGCTTTAAATTATTTAACTTCTTTATTTCTTTACATTCAATTTGAGTACATTGTTATCTATTGCAGTCCTTTCTTTCAATTATTTGTTATTCAACTCTATTACATACTCGTACATTCAATGTACTGATGTCACTCGACTTGCATCTTTTAATGATGCAGATACATGTTCTTAGGATCCTCAGCAAGAGTCCGTTGAGATCATTTCGTCAGCTTTTGAGTAAGACCTCCTTGCTTTTGGAGGACTCAAGTTTTATGAGTTGTTAAAAGTAGTTCTCTTGAAGAGTTGTGGATCTTGTCCCAACACTCATCTTTGTATAGTAGAGGCTTCATAGATAGAAATTTTTAGAGAGTCTTTCAATTTCAGATATTTTATTTAAAACTTATGTTTTATACTCAGTATATTCAGCGAAGTTTAGAGATTCAGTAAGCTATTTTAAACGTTTCTTTCAATTTGATGTTTATGTATGCTTGACTTAGTCTTCCTCTTGTAGTCAGCCAGGATGAGGGTTCGCTTGGGTGCTAGCAATGGTTCTCAAGTTCCGGCCACGTCCAGTGTGTAGGCTCGGGTCATGACATTATCGTAGGCATGTTATTGAATTTGTTTTAAAAAATCTTTCATTTTTTCTAAAAGGCATATATCAATTATTTGATATTTAATTAAAGATATATATAATTTTATATAATATTTTAGTATTATATAATTCTTAAAGCTTAATGATATTTTAATAAAGTTATTTTCAAATCAATTTCAAATAAAAGGGTAATGTTAGTCATTTTTATAACCGTAGAGATATATGTGAGCAATTTTTATAATGTTAGGGTATATGTGAGTCAATTTTGTAATCATAGAAGTATATGTGAGCTATTTTTATAATGTTAGAGTATATGTGAGTCACTTTAGTAACGATGATATATTAGCTTTGAATGGTTGGATATAACAGAGCTTTTTCTCTAAAGTAACACATCAAACTTTTTTCACCTACTTTAATGAAATGAATAATTATTTAATTCACATGAAAGCAATTCTATCAATCTAACTTCAAACAAAATATTATAATAATAAAGCTAAAAGCAAAATAAAAAATGAACTCGATTTCAAAAATATATAGTATAAGACAAAATATACTCTTCGTGTCATGCCGCTATAAATTATTCAAAAATTTTATCTATAAAATTGAAGATTCATAAAAATGAATCAATTTTTTGAATTTTTACTATTTCTTTTTCTTTTTCTTTTTAACCTCCCTCCGTAATTTTGTGCCCTTTCGACTTTGAGACCTATTTTTATTTTTTTGTACCATAAATGAATGATAAAATTAGTTATTCAAAGTAAAAAATTGGTTATTGTGCTAAACTTTCTTCTATATACTCCCTTCGTTTCAAAACATTCGTCACAATTCTTTTCAAACATATATGTTGGGTTTTAAAGGTGTGAATAGGAAATGAAGGGTTGTGACTTTGCCGAAGGGTTGTGACCTTTATGAAAAGTTGTGTCTTTTCTAAAGGGTTGTGACCGTTTGAAAGGTTGTGTCTTTTCAAAAGGGTTATGACCTTGAAAGGTTGTCTTTTTTCCAAAGAGTTATGACCTTTACCCTTTGTTGGCTATAAATAGAGAGACTTTCTCTCATTTTTCTACATTGAATTCTTCCCTTCTTCTGCATACATTTCTTACAAAACAAAATCGATCGATTATGTCTCTGTGTGTGATTCATTGTTGTCAATTTGAGTTCGTTGAAATTATCGAAGTTTGAGGTACCTCTACTTCTTTAAGGATTAATCCATTTTATCTTGGGAGGAATTAATCTACAACCTGGGGTACTTGAGGGGATTAAATATCTTAAGGACACACAGTAGGTTCTGTGGACTCGGATAGTTCTTTTCTTTTTCTTTTCATCTTTTATTATTTCTTGTTTGCTAATCGGAATACAGGAGATAACAAGCTTAAGAAATTTAATATTGTTGGTATTTTTTGTGGTAAGGAAATTACTTTTATTTTATGTGTTCTTTTTGTTGGAAAAAAAAGAGAAGAAAAATAGAATTATTGCACCCGGACTTGGTACATGTCTCATGCTTTGATGTAATAGCTATGAACACATTGCACCTATAAACAATCCTTCTTCTTATCTATGTCCAATAGAAGTTTAAGAATAGCTGCATTGTTCCAAGTGCATAGGTTCATTACATTAAGTCCTCTTGCTGCTCCTGGTAGGCAGATGTTTTCCCAAGACACTAGAACTTTCTTTGAGACTGTTACACCACCAGTCCATAAGAAATTTCTACAGAGTTGTTCAATTGCCTTGATTACTTTCTTGGGAATAAGAAAAATTTGAGCCCAATAAGCCTGTACTCCAAAAAGGAATGCTTTAATTAATTGTAGTCTCCCTGCATATGACAGTAGTTTGGATGACCAACAAGTGATTTTAGCAGTTATCTTCTCAATTAAGGGGAGGTATGCATTTACTCCTAGTTCTTGAGATGCTAGTGGCACTCCTAGGTATCTGAATGGCATACTCCCCTCAGTGAACCTCAAGGCATCAATTATACTTTGATTTATGTGATCTGTCACCCCAGCAATGTAAATGGAACTCTTTTCATGTAGGCCAGATGCCTCAGAGAACTTCAATGAGTTCAATGTTTTCTAAGGAAAATTGGAATAAGATGGAAACTAGGAAAGAAAGAAAAAATTAGCAAGAAAAGTGATTTGCATGGAATCATTTCTAACATATAGAATATGATTCAATGGGAGTAAAAATTAGGTTCTATCTTTATTTGCCTTGATTTTTTTTATCCCTTATAAGTTATGAGATTTATTTCATAAATGTTAGGATAGATGGTCATTATGTGATGATCTCAAAATATATCTTTATTACTATTATGTATTTTGTTTAGAGGAGGAAAAAAAACGTTTATAGTTTTCTACTTCATGTGAAATTTGATTGTGTCTGACTTTTGGAGACTAAAATCTTCTGATTTTTTAATCCTTTGGTTTGAAGAATATAGGAACTTCACCGAATAAATCAGATTGTGCATTGGATTGAAGAATATAGAAACTTTATCAATTTGTTAAATACTCTGTTTGAATGAATATTCTGACTTGAAGAATACAAAATCTTCGTCAGGAATATTAAGGCTAAATGATTTGAAAAATATAAAATCTTCATCGTTAGCTAGAACCAGTGTTGTATTTGAGGTTTTTGAAAATTAAAACTTTTTTGGTTTACTACTATGTCTGAGTTTGAAATTGGTTCGAAGAAAATAAAAACTTCATTAGAATTCAAAGTTCATTCGGTTAACGATTAGAAGAATATAAAAACTTCATCGTTAAACTAGAAACAAGTTGTATAAAGATTGAATCTTTATTGTTAGTATTCTAAGTACTAGGTGGTATGTCTAATTGTGACAGAAAGGAGAAAATACTAGTGACATGAAATTAGTGATTTTTGTGCCTACAATGGGTGTTTCTATGGATTAAATCTCCTAAAGAAGGCTTCGTGTTATCAATGTATATTTTGATAGTATAAAATTTGAAAGCATGAGAAAAAATGTGTGGAAAATAATTTTAAATACTTGGGAAAAAAATTAAGAACATATTTAAAATGTGGATAGTTCTTTACTTGTGATAAAAATAAAATTAGACTTACTATCTAATTTAAATTTGAAAGTACAAAATATAAAATTTAATGACATTATTTTATTATATTAGACTCACAAAATTCTTGGAGTATTTGATATTGTGGTCGTTGAGTCTCTTTTTACTAGTTTATGATATGACTAGTATAAAATCATAAAATTATATCACTCATTCAAAAGAATTGTGTTCTTTGATGAAAAAGTGTCACTTAAAATATTATAATTTTTCATGAAAAGATATGTGTAATAAAATAAATTTTATTTGTATAGACATGAACATTGGTGAAAAGTGATTTGTCATGTTTGTGTAGTAAAACAAATATTTGGGTCATATTTCTCTTATTGGATCGATGAGACTGGGGTCATGGGTAATTCTATAACAACCAAATTGAATGTTATGAAAAGGTCCTTCTGAAAAGGACATCTGGCAAGGTATTGATTCTAAAATGATGTCTTTATTTGACAAAGTTATAAAAAGTAAAGAACAAAATATTTGTGGGAAAAAGTTACCTCATGGAAGGTCTTTTCAAACTCAGTATTTCTGTTTGTTCTTACTTGCTTTAATCAAATTGTTTGTGACATGAACGCTTGGGACATCTTAGTTAAAAAAATATTTTCACGAAAACTGATCAACTTAAAAGTTTTGCCTAAGTTTGAGTTCAATAAATAAAATGTCAAGTTTGTGTTGAATCTAAGAATGTTAAGCATACTTATAAATTTGTTGAAAAGAATTTTAATCCCTTACAATTGATTCACACCAACATTTGTGATATGTAGTCAACACCATCTCGTGGTGAGAAAAAGTGTTTCATAAATTTTATTGACAATTGCACCAGATACTGTTATGTGTATTTGCTTAATGATAAGGATGAAACAATAGAAACATCTAGGCAATATAAAACTGAAGGTGAAAATCAGTTGAATAAAAAAATTGTCATGATTAGAAGTGGTAGATGTGGAGAATATGAATCTTCTTTGCAGAAATATATTTAGAAAATGGAATCATCCATCAAATTACTGCACATACTCACGTTACTCTAATGAAATTGCTGACATGAAAAAAACTGAACTTTGCAGGAAATGTTGAATGTCCTACTTATAAGTTCAGGCTTAACACAAAATTTGTGGGGGATGCTATCATTATAGCAAAAGAGAACAACAAAATGTTTGTCTATTGAGAAAGAGAGAAATAAAAAGTTTTATTTGTTAAGAAAGGAAGCAACAAAAAACTTTTGTTTGTTAAGAAAGGGAGCAACAAATTTTTTTGTTTGTTCAGGATTTGTTGTATCCTGATGGAGAATTTCTTGTCGACCCTTAAAGTATATACAAGCAATAACTCTTGAAAGATAGTGATCTAACAATTTCCAATACAGTCTATTCCATATGAGAAATGGAAAAGAGGGAAATCAAGCTTGAAATATTTCATAGTGTGGGGGTGTCCAGAAAAAAATCCAAGCTACTATTCCCAAAAGGGTCAAAATAGAACCTAAGACTGTGGATTGTATGTTCATTGGATATGCTACAAATAATAAATCATGTTGATTTATGGTTCACAAGTCCAAACCGTCGGATAGTCAAGTAAAGGGTCTAAATGATCTTGGAATGAACCAAAGGAGAATGTACTTAATCAAGAGGTTCAGAGGTGTAGTAAATGTTTCGGGTATGATTTTGTAGCATTTCTTCTTGAAAAGGAGTCCAGATATTCAAAGAAGCTATGTCTTATGTGGACTCATCCTTTTTGGAAAGAGACTGTCAATAGTACGATAGATTCAATCTTGAGCAACCATACTTAAGAGTTTGTTGGTCTTCCTCCAGGAAATAAACATTTGGGTTCAAAGTGGATCGATAAAAGGAAAACAAAGTTGATGGACCTATTGACAAAAACAAAGCAAGACTTGTTGTCATAGGCCTTAGACAATAAGATGGCCTTGAGTACATCAATTCAGATGTTAATTGCACTAGTTGTGGTAAATGGCCTTTAAATTCATCAAATGGATGTGAAAAAAATAATTTTCTTAAATAGAGAATTGGAGGAAGAAATTTACATGAAACAACTCGAGGATTTTGTAGTTCCCGGTAAAGAAAAGAAAGTGTGTAAACTTGTTAAGTCACTTTATAGACTAAAAAGAATCACCCAAATAATGACATGCGAAGTTTGACCAACCTATGTTGGCAAATGAATTAAAAATTAATGAATGTGATAAATGGTTTTACACTAAAAACACTCTAAATCACAAGGTCATGTTTTGCTTTTATGTTGATGACATGTTAATCATCAAAAGATACATTTCTGACATAAATGCTACTAAGCATATGCATCAAAGTAACTTCTATATGAAAGATATTGAAGTTGCTGATGTGATTGAAAAGGTATTTGACAAGTTCGAGTATTTGAAGTTCAATATTGTCAAGATTCCGATAAATGTGAGCTTTGTACTTCAAAAGAATGAAGACGAAAGTGACTCACAATTGAATTATGCTAGAGTATTGAGAAGTATGATATGTATCATGAAGTGTACGCGATAATATATTGCATATGATATTAATAAACTGAGTCGGTTCATGAATAATCTCAATCAAACTTATTGGATGACAATGAAAACATTTTTAGAGTATTTAAAACATACTTAAAATGATTTGCATTATAACTAATATTCAACAGTATTGAAAGAATATAGTGATGCAAATTGAATCACCAGGTCAAATGAAGTAAAATCCATGAGTGGATATGTATTTACTCTTAGTGGGGGACCAGTCTATTGAAAATTTTCCAAATAAAAATGTATCATTCACTCTACTATGAAATCAGAGTTTGTCACTCTAAATAAAGTCGGGAAAGAAGTTGAATGACTCTAAAATTTCTTGAAAGATTTTTGGCCCAAGCCTTTAGTTCCAATATGCATACACTGTGAGAGTTAATTTGCAATAGATAGGACATGGAGCATGAAGTATAATGAAATGTCTCGTCATATATGACATAGACATAATATCGTTAGAGAACTACTCTCTAGTGGAATTATCATAATTGACTATGTAAAGTCAAAGGATAATGTGTCGGATCCACTTACAAAAGGCCTAACTAGAGAGGGAGTTGATAGATTATCAAAGGGAATGGGACTATGGCCCAGGACAATTCATTGTGGCAATAACTCTACTTAGAAGACTGGAGATCCCAAGATCTAGGTTCAAGGATATCAAATAAAGTCATTAATGACGGTTCAAAATTGTCAAAACACTTTGTGTGGTCCATTCTCATGATAGGACAATGTTCAGTAACAAGGATAAAGGCATTAGAACTTTTTAATGGTTTCTAAGTTTGATACAGAGTATATCAAATGGTGTATCTATGGAATAACACATTTAGAAATCACCTATGTAAGTGTGAAGTGTAAGCTGCTTCAAGGAGAATCCAGTAAGGTCAGTTCTCTACGCACTTATAAACCAAGACGTGTTCATGGCTGTAACGAACAAAACAATGAGAACCAAAAACAGTTCAAGGATTGATTGTGTGACTTATGTTGTCTAGGTATACACCAAAGCTCAACGGTTCAAAGATATCAAATTTATCGATTGACTGAGTATATATGATATATGTTCGCTATGGAGAGCTCAAAGAGAAACCTACTTATTCAGATGCAATCAATCCCTACTTACGAATCACACAGTTTTTCATGCATATGATTTAACAATAGTCATTCCATATTCATGTGGGGATTGTTGGGATTTAAAGGTGTGAATAGGAAATGAAGGGTTGTGACTCTCCTAAAGGGTTGTGACTTTGCCGAAGGGTTATTACATTTATGAAAGGTTGTGTCTTTTCTAAAGGGTTGTGACCGTTTGAAAGGTTGTGCCTTTTTCAAAGGATTATCACCTTTCGGAAAGGTTTTCTTTTTTCCCAAGAGTTGTGACCTTTACCCTTTGCTGGCTATAAATAGAGAGACTTTCTCTCATTTTTCTATATTGAATTCTTCCCTTCTTCTGCATACATTTCCTACAAAATAAAATCGATTGATCGTGTCTGTGTGTGTTCGTTGCTGTAATTTTGAGTTCGTTGAAATTATCGAAGTTTGAGGTACCGCTACTCCTTTAATGGTTAAAGTGTTTTATCTTAGGAGGAATTAATCTACAACATTGGGTACTTGAGGGAATTAAATTTCTTAAGGACACACAGTGGGTTCTGTGGACTCGGATAGTTCTTTTCTTTTTCTTTTTATATTTTATTATTTCTGATTTGCTAATCGGAATATAGAGATAACAATATAACCTGTGATTGAAATTTTAAAATGTATTTTCACATCATATTGATATAGAAAAATTGTAATTTATAGTACTTTCTATATAATTTTGAATATTTAAAATTGATCATAAAATATCAAATTAATCTAAACTAAAATAGGTTTGAAATTAATCAAATTTGACTCTTGAGAAACAAAATATGATAACTATTTTGAAATGAAGAGAGTATATATGAAACTGAAATTGAAATTCATTGTAAAAGGCAACGGGACTGACCTTAGTACTGTTGGTGATTATGTTAAATATTTGATGGTGTGAATTCCTCGCTAACATCAAGATGCACATTGCTAGAAAATGAATAATGGTTTGAAGTAGTGGTGGCAAAATAAGCTCAGATTTTAGTAATCCGTCCATATTTTAATGGGTTGAGTGAGTGATTTTTTATATGGGTAAAATATGGGTTGATATCTATATTCAATCCATTAAAATATGGGTAAAATATAAATTAGCCAAATGAGTTAAGCTTCCAACTTTTATTCACTCAAAATTCATGATATCACTAAAAATATTGTAACTTCTCTTCCTTTTTATGTCTTCTATAAAACTAATTATTATTCTCTATAATTGAAAAGATGAAGTCTTTGGCCCTCCAAAAAATATATATTTTAATTTTACATTTCATTTCTTAATTATAATTATATATTTTTATTTGTTTAATTTTATATTGGATAACAAATAATAGTGTAAAATAGCAAATCATGTATTAGTATTGACATTTGCTTAAAGTGCATTAAGCATGTTTTAGTCCTAAAATGCAAATATTCATTTACTTTGAAATTTAAAATATTTTTCCCTTGTTATTACATAAATTTATTTTATATTGAAAAGACATAGGAATTTTTTTTACTTTTATGATACAATATAACTAAATAAAGCATTTTCAACATTTTTCATCTAAAAAAAGACTAAAATATTTTTTTCATGTTGAATTATTAAGTAGAGTACTATTTACTAATGAAAATATGGATAAATATGGGTAAACTAATATTTTACCCAATCTATTTATTACTCAATTTATTTTTATCCATATCAAATACGGGCGAATTGAAGTATTATCCATATTATGTTGATCCATTTTTAACCCGCCCAAATTTGACCCAACCCGCCCATTTGCCACCACTAGTTTGAAGTGATATGGTAGAAGAAGGATAGGATAAGTTATAAAGTTTTAATCACGACAGCAGTTATATACAATTTTCATATTTTTAAATTTGAAAGGGCAGTTATTTTTTAATTTTATTGAAAATATTTTGTGTATTGAAATTTTTTAGTGCTTACACGTGACACATAACCATTTTTTAATTATGCATTTAGGGTGTGTTTGGTATGAAGGAAAACATTTTCTGGAAAAAAAAAATCAATTTTTCCATGTTTGGTTAACTTAAAATGTTTGGAAATTTTTTTCGAATCAACTCATTTTTCTCAAATTTAAAGAAAAATGTCTTCCCTTACAAAATTAAGGAAAATATTTTTCAAGACTCTACTTCATCCTTTAATGGTTTTTCTTACCCTACCCATACCCCATACCCGACCCTCCCTATTAAAAAAAATTAAAATTTTCAAATATTTTTTATTCCTGCCCCCAAAACCACCCCCCCCCCCTCCATCAAACAAAAAAAAATTAAGAATTATTTTTGAAATATGTTTCAAATTTTAAGATTTTTTACCTCACCCAACCCCTACCACCCTTAGCCCCTACCCCCGGCTCCCGCCACCCCACCCCCCAAATAAGGCCACCCCCACTCTCCATGTCACGACCCAAAAATGGACGTGATAGCACTCGTCTTATTCCACCAAGACAAGTCAGCCTAAAACTCAATCATTACGATAAAGTGCAGAAGTAAACTATAAATAAAAGTCTAATACTCAATTACCAATGCGGATAATAAGTCAACTTAACTAAATCTCTAAAACATGTTTGTCACATGTATAAGCCTCTAATGTATTAGAATAGATTTGAAAGAAAACACAAGTCTGAAATGATGTTATTACTAAAGTAGAATAAGATCATATATAGGAGTAAGAAGGTCCGCTGAGATGACAAAAAGCTACCTCACAAATCTCCACAGGAAGCCTCGAAAAATAAGAGAATTAAAAGTATCACGAAGATCCGGGCTCATAAACTACAAAAATGTAGAAGCAATGGGTGAGTACCAAACCACACGGTACTCAGCAAGTAAAATTATAAACACAAGCTAAGGGAATAGAATACGGGTACTCCTACCACCCAAACCGAACCTCCACAATTACAACCTGCATAAAAACTAGCACAACCTAATAGTTCACAATTTACAAATTACACAGCTCAACAACAACACTCTAACAATTACATACCCTCAACAACAAACTCAGTATTCATCAATCATAAGTTCCACAGAAAGGCACTCACAAGATCAGCAACACACAAGATCAAGTTCACCAATGATAAAGATGTGCAATGCAATGAAATACAATGTCAAGTATAGTGATGCATGTTTGACCTAACGATACACACCCGTTGTCTCTTAGTCCAGGACTCATGGGGGACATATCTGTCCATGCATCCGTCGCGGCATGCGACAAGACCCTCAATAATAAAATTCATCGCGACATATGACACGTCCCTCGATAATAGAATGTGTTGTGGTGTGTGACACATCTCTCGATAATAGTATATGTCATGGCGTGCGACATGTCCCTCGAAATATAGTATTTGTCGAGGCGCGCGACACGTCCCTCGAAATGGTACATCCTCTTTAATTTTTTAATTCTTTCTCAATTCACATAACACTTATCACAAGCATGTCTCAGAACCAATGCAAATGACATATTCACACAAATAATGAGGAGATGACCATTTTCATAACAATGCACAATTCACAGCAACACAATCGTGATACAACATTAACAATAAATCAATAAGCCTTTCAAACCATTCTCAACACATGACACACCAATAATTAATCACATTGCCCTTTATTACTCCTTTTTTCATCATTATAATTATTCAATATGGACAAGTCAACCCATCACCAAGTTTCATTACTCCCCAACACATACCACAAGGAAATACATGATTCTATACACTTAAAAGGGTTTAGAAATTCACTTGCCTCAAACAATCGAGCAATTACTTCGGGACTTGAGTCTTCCCCTTTCATAAAGCTTCAAAGTGCTTCCAATCTATCAAATATATAATCCTCATAAGAATATGAATCAAATGACACCCATATTACTAAATTTCACACCCCGAGCCTATACCCTGAACGTGGACGACAATCGAGAACCATTGATGGCCCCAAGCGAACCCTCATCTTGGATAACTACAAGAAGAAGACTAACTCGAGAATACAAAAGCATCAAACTAAAAGAAATGTTTATAAACAATAGTTTACTGAATCTCAAAACTTCCATTGAATATACTGAGTATGAAAAATAAGTTTTAAATAAAATATTTGAAATTGAAAGACTATCTGAACCTATCTATCTATGAAGCCTCTACTATAAAAAGATGAGTGTCGGAACAAAACTCACTACTCCTAAAAAAAAAACTACTACTAACAACTCATAAAACTAGAGTCCTCCGAAAGCAAGGAGGTCTCACTCCTAAGCAGACGAGCGGATGAAGTGATCTCAACAGACTCTTGTTGAGGATCCTAAGAACCTGTATCTCCATCATTAAAAGATGCATGTCGAATGACATCAGTACATTAAATGTACGAGTATGTAATATAGCTGAATAACAAATACCTAAAAGAAAGGACTGCAATAGATAACAATGTACTCAAGCTGAATGTAAAGAAATAAATGATTTAAATCATTTAAAACTTTACAAAATACTTTCTCATCTCTGAACTCAACATAATAAGTGATATATAAAATTACATTTTAACTCTAATGGGAGATTCTCAAACCGACAACCATCACTATGAGATACGTGATGATACAACATCTCACCCATGCTGTCAGAACTGTCATATACCTTACCGGGGTATCGAACACCTCAACTAATTGGATCCACTAAGCTATGCTTAAAAAGCAATAAGGAATCATCTAAAAAGTATGACCCTTAACCCATGTTGGCATACATGGTTTATGAGGACTTTGAGTTGTCTTAACTCATCCCCATAACGGTGCTCAATACTACTCTCAATAATATATACTCATGCTCATATGTTTAAAAACATAATTCTTCCTCTAGTTTGAGATAATTTCTCAAACTACCCCCGTAAAAGAGGTAACTACTCTTGAAATATCTTTTGAACTCATAAATTATTTGGAAATCTCAGTTTCTCTTTTATCAATGTAAAAATTGATACCTCTGAAAATACATAGTCCCCTTATACTCTTACTCAATTCATAGTTGAAAACTCTTTCTCAAAAAAAAAACATATCAAAATCATATTGTAATATGATCATTGATGACTAGGGAAGTCATACTGCATAAACATTGATGGTATATCTAGATACCATACTGCTTAAACATTAATGACATACTCAATTGTTATACTAATCATGTTTTAGAAACTCTTTCTCAAAACTCATCTTTACTTCCTTAAAAACTCAGTTTAAAACTCAAGTGTTAGCTTTAAAAAGCTTCTTAAGATTTATAACTCAATTCATAGGTTTCATGTGGAATTATGGACATGAACGACTTTACTCAGGGATCTTAATAACAATAAGGAAAATCAGTACTCAGAACTCAAGAATCTAGAACTCAAGGACTCAAGAACTCAAAACTCATAACTCAATGATATTTCTCCTCTCAAAAATACTCAATTCATAGGGTTCATGCTGAAATATAGACATGAACAAATCAACTCAAGAATTTTAATGCATAACATATAGCAATTCAATAATTAGGAATAGAATATAAAAAAAAAATAAGAACTCGAGAACTCAAAATCAACTCATCTCAAGAATACTCAAATCTAGGGGTAGTATCCTAGATTTCTAATTTGAAAGTAGATGTAGGGCGTGAGGACGAACTAGTCCAACACTAAGATAGCCTTATATACCATGAAAAACAAGGTTGTTGAAGAATCTTGAAGAAGAACTTGATTAGAAGCCTTGAAATTCTAGCTTGAAGGAGAAAAAACAAGAAAACCTTTCTTGAGGTTTCTTGAATTAGTTTCTTGAAACTCTACTGCCAAGAATTATGATTTTCATTAGTGATTCATAATTGTATAGAGAAATTTGAGTTGGAAAGAATGGAATTCTTGGAGAAAGACTTACCTTGAAGAAGAATCTTGAAAAAGATTGAAAAATTCTTGAATGAAGTCTTCTACTTTTATTTTTCATTAGGGTTTTGGCTTAGGGTTTGAGAGAGAAGAGAATGAAGGATTAAGAGATGAAAATCTGATAGTTTTGGGTCTTTAATTAGTCAAGAAATTCGTTTAGGGTTTTCTTAGAGGTAAAAAGACAAAAACAACCCTTTTAATATTTTTCCGTCGGCTAATTCGTCACAGCACTGCATTAGGTTACTACAATGGTCATAACATTTTACTAAAAAATTAGATTGACGCAAAATTGGTGGCGTTAGAAAGAGGATTCAAATACTTTTAATTTGTTAGGTTAAGGGCCACGTAACTCTTTATATTCTAAGAGATATGGTCGTTTTAAGTTGACCTAAGTAAAATTTTATGTCAAAATTTAATCGGTAAGGAAACTTTCAACTCAAATTTATGCTAGGAGTTTTTAGTGACCTTAATTGATATCCAAAATCATTCACATGCTAAAGAATTTACCTTTACAAATATGATCAATTTAAGAATAACCTGATAAAACCTTATATGCAAATAAAGAATAGTTCGGACCTTAGCTTAAAAAATTTGGGGTGTTACAATATTTCCCCCTTGGGATCATTCGACCTTTAATGACGGCTGGTCTGAGAATGGAAATAGTTAATCTTACTATATTCAAGTCTAACTCAAAATCACAAAGTACTTAACATAGGGTGATTATTCTGATCTAAATCACAGGATTTGGGTTCTATACCTCTGTAGGGAATCTCATCCCAAGAACACTACTCCTTACCACTACATTCATCTAACCTTAAGCTCATATCACGAAACACCTAATGTATCACACATTGTCCACATGTTAACAATACCATATTAAAGCTTAGAACGTTAACCACTACATAGACTCCTACTAACCCACTTTCTAAGAACTTTTCATCCTCTCATCATCTCTACCAACTGAACTTTCATGCATTACCACCAGGAAGCTGACTTAGTACTCATTGTAAAATCTTATCTCCTTCTTCTTCCACATTTATAACCTTAGATGGAATAAATACACCATCACTATCACAATAAGAAATAACAATCCTCTCATCCATCATCACACAACTACTATCAACAACACCCCTCTCCAAAACTAAAAAGGATTAATGAAAGGACTTTAGTGCGAAATATCATAAGAACGATTCATTCGAGAATTTTGATATAAGAATATGCATGAGATAACATTATGTTTCTAGCCATTGAGAGTAATTCATGAACTTGTTAGACTGTGCATACTATGAGACATGAATACTTGTATGAATAGGTTATCTTGGTGGTTGTAGATTATGTCTTCAAATGGGTAGAGGCTATCGCACTCCCAAACAACGAAGGAAAAAGTGTTGTCCAATTTCTGAAACGCTATATTTTTGCAAGATTTGGCACTCCTAGGGCAATCATTAGGGATGGGGGGTCTCACTTTTCCAATAGGTGGTTTTCAATAGCACTGAGTAAATATAGGGTGAAACACAATGTAGCAACCCCATACCATCCCCAAACAAGTGGCCAAGTCGAAGTGTCAAATCGGGAAATCAAAAGCATCCTGGCAAAGACAGTAAATGCCAACCGAACTGACTGGTCTAAGAAACTTGATGATGCACTATGGGCATACCGAACTGCTTATAAGACACCTATAGGTATGTCTCCATACCATTTGGTTTATGGTAAGGTTTGTCATTTGCCCATCGAGCTAGAACACAAAGCATTGTGGGCATTGAAGGCCTTAAATTTGGACTGGTCAAAAACTTCAAGGGAAAGGGTAGAACAGTTGAACGAACTGGATGAATTTAGACTCAAATCGTATGAAAGTTCAGCCATCTACAAAAAGAAGATGAAGAAGTGGCATGATGCTCGAATACTCAAGAGGGACTTCAAGGTAGGAGATTGGGTTTTTTTATACAACTCTCGCCTTAGACTCTTTCCCGAAAAGCTCAAATCCAAATGGTCTGGACCTTTTAGAGTAACACACGTGTTCACCAATGGTGCCATAGAAGTTAAGGATCAGGAAGGACCTCCATTTAAAGTGAACGGTCAATGCCTGAAATTATATTTTGGGGATTGTCAAGAGATTTCTTTGGTTGAAGAGGTGTATTTAGAAGATGCTTGACGGCGCTGCTGCATCGTGCGTTAACTAAGGCGTTGTTTGAGAGGCAACCCAAAACCATTGACTATTTTATTTTTCTTTGATAAACTAATGGTGTGTTGATTGTGCAGATGGAAGTGTGGAGAGAAAAAAAATGCAAATTGGCGAGCAATAGATTCAGTCAGTGAGTCACCGAAAGGATCGGCGAATCCGATTTGATCCGCCATTTGACTCAAGCCATCATCAACATTGGAGTCTGTAAAACTCAGCGAGCATTGGAAATTATAGGCGAATCGCCGACCATGTCGGCGATCACGACAGAAACCACCGATTGGACCTCCATAAACCTGAGGTTCTGTAAATTTTGGTGAAGAAACTAAACAATCAGCACTTCGCCGAGTGAGTAGGTGAGCTTGACTAACGTCGCCGAGTGGGCAAAAACTGGACGGTCTTTACAAGCCAAAGGTTTAAAGGTTTCAACTGCATTCCCTTTCCCCCACTTTTCATCTGTCCAAACTCACATCAGCACTCTAGTTTTTATATTTCTTGCATTTTTAAGAGTATTTTAAGTATTGAATGGTGCTCAAATTTGGATCGCATTTTGACCTAGTACGTCAGTAGTATCTGTTCGGCATCAAAGGTTGGTAGTCCGAACCCCGCATTTACTTTATTCAAATTGTACTCATTTGCATAATGTTGAAATGATTGAAAACCATTATTGAGTCTCTGAGTTGATGGGATTGCATGTGTTACCAATTATTACTGAGTAACTGGTAGAATCCCACTAGATCGTGCACTGATTTGAAATTGTGTTGATATGGGTGTGTAAAGATTGCTATGGGTCTTCGATGAATTTGTGCCTTAGGTGCTTAAATTGTGTTTTTGGGGAGTTACAGGGCCAAATTCAAAAGTTGGGTAAAAAATGGGGATGATAGGTGATTCGGCAAGCTGTGACGAGCTCGCCGAATGGCACCTTAATCACCCTTTGTCTGCACCCCTAACTCCTTCTGCACTATGACCTTCGGCGGATTGTCGGTGGCACGCCGAGTGTATTCGGGGCACGCCAAATGGATTATCCTGTCTTTCTGCAAATAAAAATCTATGTTTTGGTTGTCAAATATGTTCTAACATTATCTCGAAGTGGTTTACAGAAATGGCTAGACCAAAAGTCGTAGGAAGGGACATGCCACCCCGACATGTAAGAGCATGAAATTTTAAAAGAGATGAAAAGATAGCAGAACTGGCCAAAGAAAGAAAAGAGAGTAAGAAATCAAGTGCCAGCAAGAGGACCCACATTGACCCCACTATTCCTTCGTGGAAACGTGGATTCTACACGGCTATAGACTTCTTTTTGGTGGGCCATGAAGTGGAAAGAATGGTTGCAGCTAACACTGCTGCAGAAGCAAGGGCAAATGCATCAGGCAATGATACCCCGACAAATGGAGAAAGCGTGTAGACAGGATCCCCTCTTTACCTCTCTCTCTGTCTTTCTTTATTTTGCCTTGTGGATTCTTTGTTATTTGCATTTGAGGACAAATTGCTTTTATTTGCGGTGGAGTGAGGCTCACCTTTTGTGTGCTATTTTGTAATTCGTGTTCTGTATATATCTAGGTTGTCTGTTTTTTAAATTGTGTTATATATTGCTTTTCGTGGATGTTTGAGATGGCTCCTCTTTTTAATTTTAATTGATGCAAATTTTGACCTTTCCAAAAAAAAATTATTTTTCAAAAAAATTTGCCACCGCTTGTGTTGAAAGTGGTTTTTGTTTCGCAAAATTAAGTCTCGGTTCTGATCAATATTGATGACTTGAATGGTGCTCTTAATCGAACGAACATGAATGTGCGACTACGATGAGACCAAATGAAGTTGCATAGACAATATGTGAACTCTTTGCATCTTGTTGTGATTAGCCATTTATCGAGTTGATTCTCTTGTAATGACCATTGCACACTAGCGAAAGTGTGTAGTTTTGTTTGACTTAAGTGTCGATGCCTTGTGTGATTAGCTTACTTTGAAACATGCATGAATAAACCTAGAATTTTCCCCATTAGTCTGATTGATTTGGAAAGGTGTACTCTTGAAATGATCTTAGGCAACTTTAAAGAGTGTGAGCCAAATTTGACATATACCTCTTTTGTGGCCTCCCCGTGAGCGTGTGAAACTCTTTTGAACACCCCTTGAGCCTTACCTTTCTTTGGAAGAAACTTGATGAACCTTACACCTTACTTGACCCACTACCTATAATCCTCTTAATTTGTGGTTTAGTGAATATCCAACTTAGGCTAAAAGCCTAAGTTGGGGGTGTGGTGAAAAGGAAAAGGAGAAGTTAAGAAGTGCAAGAAAAAGTCTCTCTAACCCATGGTATTGCAAAACAAAATGGAAACCCTTCAAAAAATATAAAAAAAATATATAAAAAAGAAGAATTGTGGAATAAAAGTACAAAAGAAATTGGGTTTCGAAGCAATACATGGAGAGTGAATAAAAGGATGACTTAGAAGCACTAGAAGAAAGAGTGATAAGGGAAGGGAAAATGAGGTTTTGAGAACACAACAGCTCACGAGGATGAAGAAGTCATTGAGCCTAAATGACATACCTTTGCACTCAACCCCATTACAAGCCTTGAAAAGACCTTTTTGATCTTGAGTAAGCCGAACCGAAAGTCGATTGGAAATAAGGGCAAACCTATGGGTGAAAACATGCATTGTGTTCCTCTTTTTGAGTGTGAGCGTTGCATCTGATTCCTGATCTTAAATTGATTAAATTATGTGTGCGAATATGGAATCATTCTTTGTGTGAGGGCATTTAGATACTTTCGTTGAGATTGAACTTGCATTAGTAGCAAGTATTGCGAGCATGAGAATCTTTGATATTGGTCTGTCACAACTTGCATCTTTGGGTACACAATTGATCTCTGCATATGTAGTCTGAGTCTTGTTGTGTATGTTCATGATTGAGTCTTGTGTAGCACTATTTTAGACATCCTTTTTGAACAACTGAACTTGAGTTTGCTTGAGGACAAGCAAAAGTTTAAGTTGGGGGTGTTGATGAGTCCACAAATTGGACTCATTTAGGGTTATTTTAATAGAAATAGTGTACTCAAATGCTTATATTATCTTAATATCTGATGAAAACCTTTAAGTTTCAGGTATTTGAAGTTTGAAGGAATGCATAGACACTACTTCGCAAAAAGGAACGAAAAGGCTGAAAAGAACAAGAAAATGAAGGTCTGAAGATCGCTGAGTTCACTTGGCGAATCGCCGAAGGGTTTCACTTCGCCTTTTGTTCCAGTGTGCTGAGCCCTAAAGGAAAGGATCAAGTCGGTGGAAAAAGGGAGCAGTCGGCGGATCACCAAGAAGGTCCACGAAGCAGTACTATGTGGCCCAAGGACCCAGAGCACGATGATGATGAAGGATGGTGCAAGACGGTGATGAACTACACCAAAGGGCGAATCGTTGAATTGATCGGCGATTCCGACTAATGTCGCCGAGTGATTCGCCGCAACACAGATTTTTGAAAACTATAAATACTCGTTGAGAGTTATAGCTTAGAATAATATTTTAGTATCATATTTTTATTATAAGATTTTGGATTTAGTACTATTTTTATTTTACTCTCAAGTTTGGAAGGGTTTGAAGTCTTGAAGAAGAAAACGGTTTTCACCTCCTTCAATTTGGAAGTGGGTCTCTTGGATTCTTCCTTCTTTGCTCAAATCAAGGCTTATTTCTTTATACCCATTTAATTTCAACATCATTGAAGGTATAAATTTCTATCTATTGATGTGTGGCTAAAAACACCCATTCTTGGGGTGTGATTTAGCAAATATGTGTTGATATTATTGTTGGGTCTTGCTTGCTGATAGGTTAGATGTATTTTAATGGTGATTTCACCTAGTGGTTGTCGTTAAATTTAATGGGTTTGTAGTTGCAAATACAAAGCCACCCATGTATTTTCGTCTTGCCTGAGAGGGAGGTCGCGAAACCAAGACCACTAGACCGATGGCCTAAGTAGTGGATCGACATGAGGTTCAGCCTGAGAGGGTGAGCCCTAGTCCCATATCCTAACACTCAGCTTGAGAGAGTGAGTGGGGTAAGGCGTAGGCTGGTCTTTATGCGGCAAATGGGTGTCTGAGAGGAACGTATTTGAAACGGGGTAAGTTGCCTGAGAGGGAACATATTTCCATCTAAAGCTTAGCCTAGTCACTATTATCTTGCAAATTTCCTATCGAAAGCATATACCAACTATTTATCTCAACTTGTATTGCGTTCACACCCCAAGAACTCTTCCCCATACTTGATATTTGACACTTTCGTGTCACCCCCTTTAATCTAAAATGTTTTTAATCGTTAATGTCTTTAGCTACGACTAACTAGAACTAAATTTTATTTATCTATTAATTCTCAAAACCGCTCCCTTGGGACACAACCTCAACCCTTGGTTGGGTTACTATACTATCACATGATCATAGACACTCGTACTGGAAGTTGTGTCGTTGATTACGTGAATAGAAAATTCAAAACATCAAAAATCAACCTTAAATGCCGAATAATCAAGACTGAAATGCTAGGCGGCAAAGTAATCCACTCCGAACACAATTCCAACGACTAAAACATGGTAGGAATGCAAAAAGATAGAAACTAAAGTGCGGGTGTGAGTTTTTAAAGTTCGGAAGTGAGGGAAAGTGAATGAGTTGGAAGTTTAAACCTTTGGTCTTTGAAAATCCGTCTAGTTCTTGCCCATTCGGCGACATTAGTCGTGCTCGCCGATCCACTCGGTGACACGCCGAGTGGTCACTTACCTCGTCGAGTTTTAGAGGACATTCAGTTGTTGCGGGGGTCCAAACGGCGGATTAGATCGCGATCTCTGACCTGGTCGGCGACTCGCCAATAATTTCTCAGGAGGCGATGCGCCTATTGGACCTTTAGCTCGCCAACCTGCATTTTTCAAACAACTTTCCCACTTCGACCTACACAAACAAAACACCATTATTTCAAACTTAAAAAGAAAGAAAATAAAACATGGGTTGCCTCCCACGCAGCGCCTTAGTTAACTTCGTGGCACGACAAGAGTCCCCACTTAAACCTCATTTATTGGATCTGCCATAGTGTCACTAGGCAGTCCTTCTCTTTGCATGGGATAGAGTCGGGACAACGCATGACCCATGAGGGTCTCAAGCAACTGAATGGACGTGGAGTGGGAGGCAATCATTTGATTTATCATTGCAACATTCTCCCGTAACTCTTCCAGTACTCTATCTTACTCATTGACTTTGTGGAGAAGAAGTGTGAGCATTGCTTCGACCTGTCCATCCTCATTGTTCTTAGGCTTTCTCCACTCATGAGGATGAATATATCGATCATTCTTTTTTCCCTGGACTTCAAACTCCGTAATCTTTTTGGTTAACTCATCTAGCTGAATTAACAAAGTGGCTAAGTTGAAATCCGTTTCCACTTCTTCGTTGGCCTCAGCCATGTGATCAAGTAGTTGGGATGCTACCACATAGGGTTGTCGTACAAGACCACCTGCGATAAGTTGATCAATCAATCCTTTGTTCCCGGGACTAAGATTCCTATAGAAGTATTCCAACAGAACTAAATCGGGAATCCCATGAGTTGGGCATTGCATCAGCAATGCTTTAAACCTTAGCCACGACTCTTGAATTTTCTCACCTTCTAATTTCTTGAAGGTTAGGATGTATCCTTGAACCTCATCACTTCTAGCGGAAGGTGATCCATTTGTTCACAGTTACTATTTACACTTCTTCTTTCTGTTTCAACACACAAACAAGCAAAACTAAACTAAAATTAAGTAAGTACAACTATGACTAACAAGAACAAAATTCAACTTAACTAAAAATTCTCAAGTAATACCACTCCCCCGTAGCGGCGCCATTTTGATTTCACGTATCAGGACACTTCATCCAATACTAAGTGCCAACGATCGTTAGCCAGTAATATAACCCAACTAAGTGAGTTGGGGTCGAATCCCACAGGGAGTGGTTTGTAATTGAGAATCAATAGGCAAGTAAGAATATGCTCAAGTCAATCATAGCTAAAAACATTTATGAATAAAAGCAGGGTTCAAATTTGGGGTGACACATGAGTCAAATAACAGGGGGATTTGTTTTCAACTATCAGCTACAACAGCAAATAACACTAAAATAACAAATATATAGACTGGATTCTTGTGATGTGAATTGATTATGGGCTAAGGTAGGCAATTGGGTAATTGCAATTAACAGTGAATAGCTATAAATTAGTGAATAAGCTAGACTTTAGTGGGGGTAAACTTTTTCTCGAATAATTTACCCCGAATCAAATTGATTTCTCTCGAACACCAGTAAGCAGCAATTAAGAGCACCCTACGCTTTAGTCCATTCACTCTCTCTAGCTGGATGTGTGGAAAAGGGTTGAGTTCACTCTCTCGAGTTGAACCCATGACAACCCAATACCCACAGACCATCAATTCAGTAATCTTGATTTTAAAACCTTCTCTCGAGCAAGCCAAAAACACAAAGGTAGAGTTGCATTTGCAACTACAACCCTTTAGATTAAGCCATAATTAAAAAATGAAATCACTTTTAAACAGCATTTACATTATCAATTAACAATACCCAGCAGCTAAATCAACCCATAATCACATAATCACACCCCAAGAATTGGGGTTTTAGCTAGACATCATAAAAAGGCAAAAATCGTTACCAAAATGTCTTTCCATCAACTGGGTAAGATTGATATAGTCTTTACAAAGGTCTAAGATGAAGAATCTTCAACACCCACTTCCAATTTCTTAGAAATGGAAATCTTTAAATCTTCAAAGCTAAGGAAAAATGTCTCTAAACTCAATTCTCAGCTCTCAAACTTGAAAACTGAACAATATCAATGATAAATTCTAAACTACATCATAAACTAAGAATTTAAAAACGTATTTATAATCGCCCAAAATGTGCTGCTAAAGACCATTCGGCGCAATAAGTTGAGATCGCCGATCCACTCGGCGATCTGCCCTTTGGTCAATTTCATCGCCTTTTTTCTTTGGCCTTTAGCAAATTCAAGCTCTGTAATTGGGTGATATAGCACTGCATCGCGGAACCGTTCAACAACTCGCCGACTGCTCATTTCTATCGCCGGCTTGATTTTCTCCCTCAAGGCTTCGCACACTGAAACATTAGGCAAGACCATAGCCATTCGGCGACTCGCCCAATGGTTTGGGCGATCCTCAGGCCTTCTTTTGTTCGTTCTTTCAGCTGCCTTGTTCATTTTGATCATTAGTATCCATGCTTTGTTCCTAAATCCAAATACCTGAAAATCAAGGATTTACATCAGTTATTGGCACAAAATATGCTTTTGAGGACACTAAATCTATTAAAATAAAGCCCTAAATGAGTTCAAATCGTTCACTCATCAGGAACTCCATGGAGGGAATCTCTCCATGGATGAAGACTATAATACCTCAATGCCTAAAGCTTGCCTTCAATGGTGGAATTTGAAACTTGACTTGAAACCCTAGGTTTACTCATTCTTCTTCAAACTTTCTAGAGAGAGAAATATTTTGAAGAGGAAGAATTGTTCTTCTTTTGAAAATTTGAGAGAATGAATTGATTTGGGTGAGTTTTGGGGGTTAAAACATTTATTTAGGGTTCCTGATAGAGTAAACCGACATAGTATTGGTTTAAAATAATTAGGAAAATACCAAGAAGTCCTTTAAGAATAATCGCAGGCCTCCATCGACGGTGGACACCTACGGTCTGTTGGTCAGACCTCGGACTATCCTGATCGACCATCGATGGTTTCAGAGACTAGTTCTTTAGTCCTTCAAATGATAGGACCTACCTACGATTCGTGGGTCCATCGACAGGCCGTGAGTCTCGATCGTGGGTCTTGACTTTTAACTCTGAAATTTCTCTATGTCTGGGACTCACCTACGAGACCTAACTACGACTTATGGATAAGGCGAAGGGCCATCCTGGTGAACCGTTACTAAGTACTGAAACCTTGACTCTTTAGAAAAACTGGGCTGGCCAAACACGGGCCTACCTATGGTTTGTATGTCAGACCACTGGCCGCCGGTGGCGTCCATCGGTATTGGTACTACGTCTTCTAAAAATTGTAGTTTTCTCTCTTTTTTAATCCAAGGTGTTACAGTATCTCCTCATTAGGAACTTTAGTCCTCGAATGGGATTCAAGACATTATAAGGAAGGTAGGGACTTAATCTAAAAGCCCATCGTCTGTGGAATCCATCGGTACTGGCACCAGGTCTTTTAAAAACTATAATTTTCTCTCTTTTTGAATCCGAGGTATTACAATATCACCCCTTTGGAGGATTCAAGACATCATAAGGAAGGTAAGGACTTAATCTAACAGCCCAACATGAATGCAATCACATAAGTGCATATATCCATAGAGGAAACATCAACTCCAAAGCTAAAGCATGTTCAAAACATTATATCATGAAGTTTGTATGCAACTCATACTCAAATGCACATAAACATGTAGAAATCAATCAAGTAAACTTTTTTTTCTCAAAATTCAAGCTTTTCATAAATCATGCATAATGAGGAAATCATGGGAATATCTAAGACACATGACACCGAAGAAGTAAACCCTGAGGGAATAGATACCTCAAGCTAGAGTAGGGATAGAAGGAAAGAGATGAGGATAAGGGGACATATTATCGGCCTCGGCCTCCCAAGTAGCACCCTAAACTAACTAATTCCTCCAAATAACCTTTACGGTAGAAACATCTTTATTTCTTAACTTTCTAACTTATCGGTCTAAAATCTCAACCGGAACTTCCTCATAAGATAGATTTTCCTTAACTTCCAAACCTTCTAAGGGAACTATAGATGTTAGATCTCCAACACATTTCTTCAACAAGGAGACATGGAAAAATGGATGCATTGATGCCAAATAATTAGGCAAATCAAGGTCACAAGCAACCTTACCAACACGCCTCAAAATTTGGTATCGGCCCACATAACGGGGACTAAGCTTCCCTTTCTTACCGAATCTCATTACACCCTTCATGGGTAAAATTTTCAAGAAGACCCAATCATTAACATCAAACTCAAGATTTCTCCTCCTACCATTGACATAAGACTTTTTGGCGACTTTGAGCCATTTTCAACTTTTCTCTAATAAGCCAAACTTTCTTCATTGCCTCATGTACCAATTCAGGACCTATCAAAGCAACTTCACGCACTTCAAACGAACCTATAAAAGATCTACTACCGTATAAATCATCAAATGGAGCCATATCGATGCTTGAATGATAGCTATTGTTATATGCAAACTCAATCAAAGGCAAGTGATCATCCCAATTACCTTTGAAGTCAATTACACATGCTCTCAACATATATTCCAAAGTTTGTATAGTACGCTCCTCTTTCCCATCGCTTTGTGGATGAAAGGTCGTACTAATCTTAACACGAGTACCACACCCCTTTTGGAAAGATTTACAAAACTGAAAAGTGAACTGGTTACCATGATCAGAGATACACTACTAAAAAAATAGTGAATACCGACCTACAAATACCGACCTCCGGAGGTCGGTATTCCTTGAAATACCGACCTAAAACCGGCATCCCAACTTAGGTCGGAAAATGCTTGGTCGCTATTCAATACCGACCTCTGGAGGTCGGTATTTACTGACCTCTCGAGGTCAGTTTTTATTTTATGT
>JAJOOO010009427.1:0-19808 GCA_029582685.1 Solanum piurae | reverse complement strand
GAAACCTACATCTAATGGTTTGAAAATTCATCGATCTCCAAAAGTTCAAAGGAAAAGGAAGTGCACAAGAAGCTTAAATCTCTGAGACAAATGGATTAAGATTTGCCTATCTTCAACAGTTAATTCATACTGTGACCTTAGATCTCATCATCCCACAGCTCTTCAAGTGTTCTGTACGGGCCATGCGTCTTGTTAGCAAATGAAGTGCCTCTTAGCAGCCTTGCCTGCAATGTCAATAATCCATGAACTGCATTAATAAAGTTTGTAATAAAAACTATCTGGTGAACAGACTGATATAACCACTTATCGCAACAATCCAGGAAGTTTAAAGAGTATAAGTGAGGCAGTGCACAGATAAAAAGGACTTTCATTTTCTTTTGGTCCTGAGGGGGATGTTATCTAACTAGCACATGGCAGTATATAGTCATGCATATTAGACGTTCGTTTGACAGTATAAATCTGTCACTGGTAAGAGGTATCAAAGCAGCTGTTTGTAAATTATATGAAAGTCACCGAGAGGTATAAAAGAACTAATGAATACAAGTCTGACAGATATTCCTTATGTGCAATGCAAGTCTCATTCGTGTTTCTTTCTTCATTATTTTTTCCCCCTTGGAACAGGGATTGCTATCTCAGAGAAGATATACAGCCAATTTTCTAGGTCCATTTGCACTTTTCAAATTTGAAATTACTATGATGAGAACAAATTTACAATTGAAATCTCAGTAATATCAATGAAAGAATTTACCTGTGGAATTTCAGAGAACTTGGCAAGCAAGTCATCAGGTATAGACCAGTTCAGTACATCAAGATTCTCTTTAATCCGTGCTTCATGTGTGCTCTTAGGGAGTACACTCTGACCCATCTGAATGCCCCAACGAAGACAAATCTGTGCAGGAGTCTTGCCCAATTTCTCAGCAACTGAGATTACAGCTGGCTGCTTTAGCACATCACTTTTAAGCCATGTTGTACCTGGAGAGCCAAGCGGCGAATATGCCTGAAATAAAAAGGTGTCAAGAAAAGAAGTAAAAACAATAACTCATTGTCAATCTACTCATGTAGACAGATGACTAGTCAATAGTTACCAACAACAAAAATCATGGAACAAATAAATTCATCCCCTATGAACAATTGTTCATAGTAATCAGAAGAAAAATGGAAATTGGAGAAAAATCAAATGAAAACTTGACCACAATGTACACAAGGGGTACAAGAGCTTTAGAAATGAACTCACAGAGAGGTGCACTTCATTGGATTCACAGAACTCCCGCAATTTGGTTTGTTGCCACGAAGGATGGCACTCCACCTGGTTGACAGCAGGACGAATACGTGCTACTTGCAAAAGATCTCCCAGTTTCTTAGTAGAGAAATTGCTAACACCAATAACTCTAGCCTTCCCGGAATCATAAACTTTTTCCATTGCTTTCCATATGCTGGGTATGTTGGTTGGCATAAGATTTTCAGGTTTAAAGTCAACTGATCCAGGCTTCATACTGACAGGCCAATGGATCTATAGAAACAAAAGTCTCAATTGATTTACAAGGATACCATTTAATACAGAAAAAACAAAAGAACAAGTAAATCACTTAAATTTATAAAACTAATGAACTCTCTTTTGATGTTTAAATTTTTTCCAAGACATGTAGAAGTTCAACAGCAGTATTTATAGTTCTCAGGAGCATCGTGGCAGCTCTAAAATTTCGTTCTGGTGCATCTACTTAAGGGAAGAGTGGGAGTATATTGCAGTGAACACTTCTTAGAAGTACATTATATTAATTTAGTAATATGGCTATGAACTATTTAGCAAAGTTAGAAATACTAACAGAAAGAAAGCTTCACATTAAGAAGAACTTACGAGGTACAGGTCAACGTATTCCAGCTGCAAGTCTTTAAGAGTTTTGTCTAGTGCGACTGGTACATCTTCAGGTGCATGATTAGTGTTCCTAAAAAAGTTAATACACTTGAATGTATGAGTATCCTGAAACACTATGGAGACCATGATGGAAAAAACAGAGGCCCATCAGCACCATTTAGTGCTAAAAGCAGAGTAGGTATTGAATTACCAAGCTATCAGGAAACATAAATGATAAAAGAGGGAACTCAACAATGATAAACAAAAGACCAATGGTAAAAGATTGATGAGAATAACTCCACAAAGTTGAACAAGTTAACTTCATAATAAAAAGAAATTGACTCAGCATATTTCAATTGTAGGGCGAACAACAGGGAGGTAAGTTGTAATAGGAATGTTTGAATACATACCAGAGTTTGGATGTAATGAATAGATCTTGCCTCTTGACAACACCATCTTTAAACAGCCTGCTCAAAACTTCACCAATCTTTGAAGAAGAAAAAAATGAGAAAAGGAAATATATTTAGTGACAGGTTATTCTAGAAAGCAGGACAAGTTTTACATTCTAACAAAATGAAACTTTGTTTGAACAAATTTAAGAAAACAGACCAGAAAATGTTAATGACAGATTGATCTGGAAACAAATGATAATCATTGATCACCTTTCCCTGGGCAAAAGATGAAGTCCAAAACCATCAAAGATTGACACAAGATTTTTCCACAAGACCTTAATAGTATAGGCAGAATGTCTATCACATCAATAGGGCACCTAAAGTGCCACCTTAATGGCTACTTTGCATATGTACTGATTTTTCAGATCTTAACATAAAGCGATAATTTCCCATGTTGCAGCAATATTTAGGGAACAGTAAACAAGATACATTAAAGCCGCATTTACACTTAAAATTGAGATTTGTAAGTGATAACTTGATAAGCCCCTCTATCATGCCGTCTCGGTGCAAGACATCCACTGGATGCAAAAAAACAAGCTATTATTTTTACTTTATTTTGGGAAGTAAATAAATAAGCGTCCCTCTCCAATGATTTAAAATCCTTTCAGACGAGATAGTCATACAGTTTGACATGATCTCCGACCCATCAACAGATTATCTACACATGTTCGTCCCTAAAACGAATATGGCCGACTTATAAAGGGGTGTGTTGTAGATATAAAATAAATAATAAAAGTGTCATTTCCGCTTTTAGATGAGAGAACCACTTCAATACTATGCAATGTTCAGTATGATTAAAGCCAAATTACCTCCTTCTCATTTTTATAAATTTGAGCACAATCAATATGCCGGTAGCCCATCTGTAGCAAAAAGAAGAGAATGATTAGGTTGTGCCAGAATGCCAAAATCACTAAGTTGCAAGTGACACTTCAAAGTGGTTGAACTCTTAGAACTACTCCAAAGTTACTTTAGTAGCAACATAACTTCTTAACATCTATTTTGGCCATTACAAGTAAGAACTACGATACAGAAAATAATTCTCAAAGAAGAGCAATGCACCCACTAATATATACATTTCCATTAACTCAAATAAAAGTTAGACCCATGCACAATTTCATCTCTAAGCATATGTGGGAACACATATTTCCTTCACTTTTTCCCACATTTGAATGGGATACCAGTGTAATCTTCTACAAGTACTCTAGGAAAGTATATATTAAAGAGAAAAAGCATTCAGAATATGTATCTCTAATTTTGAATCCGACCACCTCCAATAGTAAGAGCTTCTACTCATTGTTTTCAAATTCTTAATATAAACAAAAACCACGTCCAGAGAGAACTCTGCTGTTTACCAGAGACAATCTCTCTGCCCTCGATACTAACTATTTAATCTTTTCACACATACAGACTTAGAAATATAACACTATTTCCAATCAAACATAGTGCTCACTCAATAACGTACTTTCCTTTACACTCTTAACCCAAAAAAGAATTGGCACCTTTCAACTTTAGAAACAAATTCATTTTACCCTTAATGAAATTATTACAATGTTTATGACTTGTATACCACAACTCTCAAAAGTCTTTTTCCTTTCTTAAACTATGTCCACAGAAGTCTTTTGTGTTCTGAGGCATAATCCTCTCCATAGTCAGCTTAGGATACTAATAAATTAAGGACGAGTACCAGTAGAACATAGCAAAACACATAAATCCATCTTTATTCATATGAGTTTTTTTCCCCCTAAACTTAATTGAAACAATAAACAAAACAAAAATTAACAGTTTAGAGCCAACTTTATGCACTGCAATTTTGATAGAGATCGTTTGCACTATATTATAAAAGCGGAATGCGTTTTTATGATGTAAGTCTCTACCGAAGTGTTTGTTATATATTTTAAATTACGAATAATAAATCTTAAATTATAAACTAAAATCTCAGTACTAGTATATACTACGTATTACACATGAGTTTTCATGCTTTTCTCAAGACTTGTGAAGTATTCGGAGACGCAAAAACAAGCATTCACGAAATTTCACTCTATAAAACATAAGTCACAGAAGCTCGAATCACGTTAGATCGAGTCTCATTGAAGAAGAAAAACAAAGTATCAACTGTTAATTCGTAAGTAATTAAATCTATATAGATAGAAACTAAAACTACAGATACACGGATACATGGCGAGAGATAGACAGAACAAACCTTGATAGCAGTCTCCACGGCTTTGCCGACGACACCGGGATCGGACTGCCATGTTCCCAAACCGACCGCCGGAATACTGAAACCGGTATTCAACTTAAAGTACGGCATCTCCGTCGCCTCCGCCATTGATACAAAAAGAGGAGGGAAATTGAAAAAAAAGATAGTGAATCGTATGCAGCCAAAGAGAGAAAGTTGTTGATGAGTACAGAGTAGCAATGCGAATTGAACTTTGCACTTCCCCTCTCCTTATATATTATGTAAAAGAAATGAATATAATTTCCCTTCTGAAGCTGACACGTGGCTTGTCATTTTACTGTAGATCTCAGAACGATTTGTCGACTTTTGTCGTTATTCTAGATGGTTATTTTTGGGGAAAATGCGAAGGTCTTTTTCAAAAAATTAATCTGTCATTCATTAGACGGCAAAATCTTGTCTAAATAAATCAATTTTAGACTGACTGTTGTTGTTGTATACCAAAAATATAATGAATTACAACTGAAAATAAAATGATCAAAATGAATAAAAAATATATTTAGACTAAGTTGCGGATATTTCGTTTTCTTTAAGGAAACATTATGACATAATCTATACCGATCCAACAGTATCATTCTTGACTTGTCTTCTTCAGAATACAACAATCCAATAACATTGTACAACTTGAACAAACTCCGAATTAATTGAAAAGTTCAGAAGTCCACAAAAAGAACATCTTCCTTCAAACATATAATTACTATCTTTTGTATAATGAATTAGTTTAAGACTTAGAATATTATTCTTTGTCTCAACTCTCTCTTTCACTACACTAACTCCATATATACAAAATACAACACTTCTCATCTTTTCTTACCCCCTTTCTCTTATTTTTCAATACACAGTAAAAATACACTATTTATAGATGAAGATTTTTTCCATGCAATGAATAAAAAAATTACGGATAATAAATTGAATAAATAAATGATCCAAAAGTTACATGAACTACTAACATAATACGATAAAATAATGGTTAAATAATGAATTAGAGGCTATAAGAATTAAGAAAAAAGTTAACCACATTCTACCATTAACTCATGTGAGTAATGAGGCAGAAAATATCAATACTCACGTATCAGAGCTAATGCAACAAATGAAGATTTATGCACCATTAAAGTACATGAACCACTTTAATAAAATTAATAATATTAAAATGCTCACAATCACCACCAATAACTAATGTGTAAATGTAAACTAACTAAGAAATTAAGTAAATTGATCAGTGGCTACAATCATGGATGCTAAAAGAAATACTTTCAAATAACAATCTAATATATTTCACGATTTTATAAACAAGTGTGAGTTTATGTTAACTAGTTTCGAATAACAATTCTAAATTAACTAGTTTCTCTCCGACACTAAAAAAACCACTTAATTAACTATCCCTAACCCAGTTCAAATGTGGCTCTAAGCAACTCTCTTATTTCTAGTAATTAAATGTTATGTAACACCTTAAATTCTTGTTAATTATCTATTTCAATATCATTTTTTCTCTTTCAAATTCAATTCTAACACATTATAAAACGATACGTAACAAAATTTACCTCCCATAAGACTCACACCTACATATAGCAAGACCACTCCAAAACTTCCTAGATTCTATAATGTGGACAGATCCAACAAGATAGTAACAATAAAAGAAGAGTTAAAATTTGACACAATTAGCATAAAAGCAAAGTCCACGCAATACTGCCTCCCATGACTTCCTATCACAATGAGTACAAAATAGGTCGTTATATGCCAATTTCTGTCGGCGTGCTATTAGCTTGTAGTGCCAAAATTGTTGACAATAGCATACTCCGTCATTTTTTTCGTGGTTCTCGATTAATTTTATGAGATATTTATCATATTTCAATATTTCACTAGCAATAAATAGTAAGTAATTTTGTCCATAAAAAATAGGACAAATGAGAAAATTTGAGAAAAATAATATATATAGACCTTATCTCATAAATAATAAGTTCATAAAAAAAGATCGATTCATACTTACTGAAAGATAAAACTTGAAATAATTTCAAGGACTAGTCATTTTTTTTTTTGCCAATACAAGTGCCTGAATATTAGATTATTAATAATTATAGATATTAGAGATTAATTTTGAAATATGATTTTGCCGATCCTAGAAAACATATTAAATGAACCAGTTTCTCTCTACAGTGTAAAAATATAATTTTAAATTTTAGAAATGAAAAGGTATATCCAAAATGTAACATAGTGACATGCAAAATCATCTCAATTAGATGATCTTATCAATCAACTGCTTCTTTAAAAAGAAAAAAAGTGCAATATCTAAATAATTGTTTGAAAATGCATAGTTCTTTATTTCTTTTTCCTTATACAGCACTCTTTCTTAAAAAATAAATTTATTGAAAGAAGATGACTTTTTAAATTTGTTATAAAAAGATTGATCTTTATTTAAAAATTAAATTAATTAAAATAATATTTGGCTAAGCCGATAAGCTGTCAAACTGACTTATAATTTCTTTTCAAAATTTATTCAAATGAAATTACATTATGACATAGAATTAAGTTAGAATAATTTATAATTTAAATTAAAAAATATATCTAAATCTTGGTAAATTCCAAGAGAGAGAGAAAAAATATATCTAAAGTGCACATTTATTTGCCTTGTTCATTCTCGACTATTAACTTGCTGGGTTTTTACTGTATATGAAGATTCGGTTTATCATCTTCTTCGTCTCGCCTAATCTGATATAGATACAGAGATCGATGCTTAGCAATTTGGTTAGTTGGGGTGCTGATATGGGTAATAGTACAGGGATCTAGGGATCTTAAGGAGGGCCCTTTTAGTTTTCTTGCAAAAAAAGGGCCCTTTTTGGAGCATAAAAGCTGTAGAAATTTCACTTTTTTTGGGAGAAGAAGAGTAGGAGGAGGATGAAAGAGCTGGTGGGTAGTCCAGGAAGTGTGAGTGGATTGTTTTTAAGGCTTGGACAATGCTTATTTGCAGTTGGGTCAATTGTAGTCATGGTTTCTGCTTCTGGATTCTCTAATTACACTGCTTTTTGGTATGTTTTTTTTTTCTTCTCCTTTTTTGGATGAATTAATGCTACCAATCTTCATGTGTAATTGCCTGTTTTTTAGTATTTTCCTGTCTAGTAAGTTTTTTCCCTTTTGGTGACTTGATGACAAGAGCATTTGGCTCTTTCCTTTGGTTCTGCTAGTTATTTTTAGGTCAATTGGGATTTTGCTATAAATGGCTTTCAGTTCAATTGTGTATTTCCTCCCACTTGTAGGGTATAGTATAATTTCACAGGTGAGGTTTGGGGAGGGTAGCGTGTACGTAGACCTTAACCCTACCTTGGAAGTTGGAGAGGTTGTTTTCGAAAGATTATGTATCTCCTTTAGGCTAAGTAATTTCATTTTTTGGAAAGTTTAGTTGGTGTATGCTGCATAATCAAATCAATCTATCACTTTAACCAAAGGGTTTCTCAAATTATTTCTGATAAACACAATACATATATAACACAATACATATATGTACTCTTTTAACGTGGCTTTAGCTGGTATCTATGTCATCTTACTTTGGGTGTGCACAAGTAAGCACTTAAATTTGTATTAAGGTTCACAAGTAGATACATGTGTCCTATGTGGCAATTCACGTCCTATGTGGCGTGCTACATGCATTATTCCACCTAGAACTTGTATGTCGAGTTGTTCAATTTTATACAAGTTTAAGTGTTTACTTGTGTACACTCAAAGTTGAAGGGCATAGATGTCAGCTGGGACCAAGTTTAAAGGCACACTTATGTATTATGCCCTTGTGAGAAAAGTCAAAAACTGTCTTTGTTCACATATAACTTATACTATGACAATAAATTAGGTTACGGTACAAAGTAGGATAGGGAAAATGGGGCAAAACTAATGGCAAGGCCCATTTTTTAGGGCGGCGCTCCCAACAAGATATTTTTCATTTCTAGGGGATCAAACCCGAGAGCTTTGGTTAAGGGGGAGGGATCCCAACCATCTCCTCTCAACCCATGTTGGTACTAGTGTGAATTAGCTAATTATGCTAATTAAGCACGGGGAAAAGTTATTGCTGTAGTAAATTTTATATCAAGTTGTGTAGAATGTTCATATATTCTCAAAGGAGAGAGCTGAAAACAGATTTAGAAACAGAACTATAAAACCCTTTTAACATATTTTAGCCAGTAGCTACTTCCAGCTTGTAATGAGTTTTTTATGGCTTGCTTTTAATTTGTGATCTATCTGACAATATTATTTAAAGGAGGATCGATTAACTTTCCTATCTTTTGATTATTGAAGTTTACAGTCGAAAATGTGCTACTTCATCAATGAAGAAGCCTAGTAAAGATGTGAGTTTACATTTCATGAACATTAATTGATAAGAGGCCTTCACATATGGTTCCATATGAGTGGTCCCTAGTTCTTGCTTTCACAATACATGAAGCCACCATCAATATATCTTAAGAAGTTCTATTTACTTGACAAGCAGGGGCTTCCGCAGCTTCATTCTGTCTATGTATGTTATGCACTTTCATCTGAAAAGATCCACGTCTTTTATGTGTGGATGCATGTCGGGTCAGTTAATGGAACTATGGGTGAAGATATTTTTGAATTCTTGGGCCAGTTTTGATATAGCTCAGAAATTTTGGAACTCAAAGAAAATGAAAGTTTAAAACATGTCATTTTGAAATCTTCATCTTTGAACATTTGAAGTTCCCTGTCAAATCAATCTCCAAACCAACCTTTGTGTATTGATTGTTTCGTACCAAGTTTTGCAGTTTACTAGACATCTCTTTCACTGTTATTGTTACCAAGTTATTCAGTATGGTGGATCCTCTTAATGGACATGGACCTCCTATTAATAGGCCTATTTATAGGAGATCACTTTGCCCATGTAGTTGATGTATCTTGGCATCTTGCTTTGTCCCTTATCTTTCATATGTTATAATATTTGATATCTTGCAGCTATTTAATTGCATCAATGGGGCTTCAAGTATTGTGGAGCTTTGGACTCGCATGTCTTGATGTGTATGCTTTGAGGATAAAACAAGATCTTCAAAATCCAGTCTTAGTGAGCCTTTTTGTTGTTGGAGACTGGGTATGTTACTTCTCAGTTTGCTTTCTCTTTCCGTCTTACACAATGTTTTTAAAGTGTTCAGTTGTGACATATACAGGCAGCTTTCCTTGCACATTAATCCCCCTGATTTTTGTTTTGTCTCGATAAGATAAATACTTCCATCCTTGTCACAATACTAAGTTGCTAAATGATTTGACCTCCCTTTGCATCTATAATAAGGTGCTCGCCTTTCTGTCCCCTTATCTCTAGTTCATGCTTGAGACTTGAGAGTGCTGTTTCGCAGTTCAGATTAGGGTGCCTTTGGACACTGAAAACAATTTACTATCCCTGTACTAGAGAACTTCAAAGAACTACACATGAATTTTTGTCGTGCACTTGTAATTATCACAGATTGACCTGTCGATGAAGCGTGCTTTATGCAGCACATTCACGTTTCACTAAACATAGCATTTTATACCTCGATGAATGCCCTATTTACATGATCTGATAATGTTAGCTTGTCCATGCCATTCAAAGGATCCTCCCTTTTTCGTTACTAATCTTGTTCCTCTCAAATCTTTCCTTTTCCATACCTTAAATAGAAGCTGCTAGAGAGAAATATCTTCTACAATGTTATGGCTACTTTTTTAGAACCCTTGCCATGATATAATTTGCTTGACATTATGTAATTTGTGGTTAACTGGCTTAACTGTAATTACAGGTGACGGCAACCTTATCACTAGCAGCTGCATGCTCGTCAGCAGGGATTGCTGTTTTGTATTCCAAAGATTTACACTTTTGCAGTAGTTCATCGCATCTTCCATGTGGCAGATTTGAGCTTTCTGTTGTCTTTGCATTCTTAACGTGGTTTCTTATAGCCATTTCTTCCCATGTGATGTTTTGGATCCTTGCCACAGTTTAACATTGGTTGCCCTCAGAAGATAATTCCAGTCATCTTGACCTCCAAGCACCAATCACGTGTATGTGACTATCTTCCTCAGCACTGTCATCGTAGAATTTCTTCTGAACTGAATTGATTTCTTGGAACATTTGGGGTTAACAATCGAACTCTATTGAGTTCCATTTCATTCGAGTGTAAATTATAGTGTTCAGCTACATTCAGGTTACTGAAAATCTTGATGGTTTCAGTTTATCCATGATCTGGACATTTGAAAATCAGTTTAATGGCATTCGACACTACAAAAGCACCTTTGTACTTTTCCCAGTTTTACGTTCACGTTCTGTTCACATTACATCAAGGGTAGCTTTTCATTAACTGAGAAACTCAACGACTCGTGATCATCAATGTGATCATAAGAAACAGTGCAATACTGTTTCGAAATTTCACTTTAATGACTGTAAAATGCAGTTTAACTTTATAAACAGAGAATGAAACGCATGTTTTAAAATTTCTCATTAGCCAGAAAATGTGTTTCTTGCACACTTCCTGCATCACCTAGCAAGTATAGAAAGGCTCGTGGTAGCAAACAATTCATCAGTTTTTGGGTGTCAATTTGGACTACATATCAACCTAATTTTTAGATGACTTGAACTAGGCGGGTCTAACTGAGCCAATAAATGGATGGGTTGGACGGATCATGTTTTACGGGCTAATTTAGTCACCCCTAAATAGAAGTGCATTGCAGCCAATGTGATTGACAAGTGCAAAACCTTGAACAGACCAATGTTCTCCATTAATTCAAAGATACAGAGATTTCAGTTTAATAACTTGCACATTTCTGATGGATTGAAATGACAACATAACAAAGAACATTCTCTGGGAACACATCTTTAGTTTCCAAAAAGTATCACATCATACCATCATTTTTACTCACATGACAATCTCTGGCTCCAGAATGCTGGATTTTATCTCTTTATGGGGTAGAACAACACCTCCGTTGCAGTAGACTTCGTCGCCAATATGAACATCTTCTCCCAAGATTGACATGTTCTCTACCCGAGCCCACCGCCCAACAGTTGAGTGCCATCCAACAATGCTACTTGAGATGCAAGCATGGTTCTTAACTCGTACACCACGCATAATACTACAACGTGAAAGTCTGACTCCTGATTCAATAACACATCCAGGGCCAATAGCCACATCTGGACCGATAAGACATCCATCTCCTATGACAGCACTCTCGTCTATTAAAACATTTCCAAGAATATGGTGTCCAACAGCCAGATCAGGAGAGGAAATTTTCCGCAAGGAATCCAGGTATAATCTCAAGCCTGTAATGTAATCCCTTGGCTGACCAATGTCCATCCAAAATCCAGGGAGGATCATGGCATGGAGCTTCTTCTCTGCTGCAATGCTGGGGAAGACTTCCTTCTCAATTGAGGTGGGTCTCAACTGAATCCGGTCCAAAACAGAAGGGTTCAACAAGTAAATTCCAGCATTGATCTTGTTACCCACGAACACTTTTGGTTTTTCTACGAACTTTTCAACTCTCCCAGTCGCTTCTTCCATGACCACTACACCATATTTTGATGGTTCATCAACCTAACAAAGAAAATACATTTGAATATTTGTTTTCCTTTATAATGCATACAGAAAAGTAAAAGAAGCAAGGAGTTTCCAACCTTCGTCACCATAATGGAAGCTTCTCCGCCGTGGGACTTGTGAAACTCAATCATTTCTTTCAATGGGTAGTCACATATAACATCACTATTGAGGACGAAAAAGGGTTCACCAGAGTCATCTCTCAATATATCACGAGCTAAAGCCAGTGGCCCTGCTGTGCCCAAAGGCTCTCTCTCTTGTGAGCAAGTGATCTTGATATCTAACTTTTTTTCGAACTCTTTCAGGAAGTTTTGCATTATCTAAAATGAAAAGCATAAAGAAATTGACTAGTGAAGATTTGATGGTTATATGAGAGCTAAATTTATGTTAACAAACTATAAGATCTAACCTTACCTTTGGCTGATAGTTAATTGCCAAAACTACTTCGGTCACTCCGATAGCTTTTAGTGCTTCAATCTGGTCAAAATTAGATTTGTTACAACTCGTGCATAATAAAACTTCCTTCAACAAAAAAATGTAGTACTCTAGTACCAACTATCAATGGATGACAGATATGCGTTACTTTGATTCCCAAGTAGAAGGCGTGAGATACAAGAGAAGTATCTGATCATGGTAACATACTAACTCAACTAGTAAGGGAATCAATGTATGCCACCCGAAGAATAGAAGAAGCGGGAAAATAACTGAATGATTTTGATTCAAAATGCTAACAAGATGAAATGGTTCATGGTTAAGATAACATTTTGAGTTTAATAGGAAAAACGGGGTTTATATTAGTCCCAATGATGAGGAATGAGGCTATAGAATAGAAGTATTACATAACGAAGAAATAACAGAGGATGTAGGAATTTATGATCCATCATAAACAAACAGGAATGATAGAATGAAACCTGATGAAGTATCATGGGCTTGTTAGCAAAGTCAACTAGCGGCTTTGGCACACTGAGGGTCAGTGGCCTCAGCCTTGTTCCAAAACCTCCTACAAGGATGAGTGCCTTCATGATGAAAACCAAAAGGCTGCCTGCACCAGAAAAATAAAACATCAAGAAATACCATTTGCATCATGTCGAATTTTAATCAAAGGACTAAGGACGTGTGAGATGACAAAGTTCTACACATTGTGAGGACCTTCAATCAAAAGGATAGAAAAGATTAAAAACATGACAGTAACATTCCTTGGTCTAGCGCAAGAACATGGGTAAAAGTTGGGTTACGGCTTTCAGAGAAACGTTAATGGAACTTGACAAAGTGTAAGAAGATAACTAGATAAGTAAAACAAAAGTATCTACCATGTAAACTAAGAGGAGAATTGCAGGTTCAGAAAGTGGCAATGGAGCACTATCGCAATCGGAAAACCACATATATGAAAACAAATCACAGAGTTCTGTAGGTCACTATGTAATTGTCTCATGTACAAGATTAGGAACAGGTATGTATCCAATCCGAGTATGCTCAACTTTTAGTAAGTCTTCTAACTGTATGTTTAAGGATCATGCAAAGTAGCAAAAAACGGCAACCCGATACACAAAGCATCCCGAGTAAGCAGAGTCTAGGGAAGGACCGCACCCCAAGGGTTAATCCATTCTCATGGATACGTCTGAGAAAAATGAAGTGTGTATGTAACATAGGTTTGGCAAACTACGAAAGTGGTCCAAAATATGTGGTTATTCCTACACAACTAATAACACTAAGTCATTTAGGGTATGAGTGTACTTTGATGATCAATTTCATATATCTGATTAAACTGTTGCTTCACACAATAAGACTAAAGCTAAGTTGCTTGATCTGTTATCCAAAACTAATGTTGATATCTACTATGACAGACACATAGATAAAGCTCCAAACTTTATCCACCACCATGCAGTTTTTGGCACTTTATCCCCAAGCACATAGCTCTAGTGCCTCTTTCTCTCTGTTTAACTTATCATTCAGATCCACAATGACAAGCTTCCTTTTACAACCTAACTAAAATACTCAACCATGTGACTGTAAACCCTTTTTTCTAGAATTGGGGTGGCAATTGACACAAAAGCCAGATAAAGGAGGAGGCAACAACAACAAACGTACCTAGTATAGTCCCACAAAGTGGAGACTGGAAGGTAGAGTGTACACACACCTTACCTCTACCTCAAAGGTGAAGTAGAGAGGTTGTTTCCAATAGACCCTCAGCCAAGACAAAAACAATCTAGAAAAAGATGTAATGAAAATACAAGAGACGCAACAACAACAACAACAACATACTCACTGAAATCCCACACGGCCACAAGTAAGGTTTGGGATGGGTAAAATGTATGCAAACCTTACCACTACCTCGTGGAGCTAAAGCGGTTGTTTACAGAAGTACAAGAGATAATAGATAGTAATAAAAACAACCGATAGTAAAATAATCCAATTATGACAAGCCATCAAAAAATTGATGAGTGATATGGATACTAAAGACTCATAAAGCCATCCCCACTAATACATTGGATTGAAGCATACTTGATTGTTTGGTACCAAAAAAATTCATTGTTGTGTTTTCTAGAAAGCTCCTACTTAATTTTAGGTCCATTTACACAACTAAAAGTTCCAGCAGATACATTGTTTAAACATAATGAATAGCAACATAAAACCTATTGTTGCTTCAGGTAGTAGGAAGCAAATAATGTAAACAATTAGCAAAACTATAAGGTTTAAATCGTTATTTTAGTCACAAATTGGTGTAGCCAAGCAGTCAATGAAGTTAGAATTAATCATTAGAGACTAGGATTCAAATCTCGGACCCGGTGATCATTTTGTGTACTCGTTTTGAGGCCCGACTAATCTATAATCTATGCTTTGGACTCTGACTAATCTGAATTCGTGCCGAGAAGTCTCACTTGTGTAAAAGCGAGACCACTCCATTCAAAAATACTTGAACACGAAACTTCAATTAAGAATAAAAGAGTATTTATTGCTTACCGTAGAAATGGCGACGGAGAAGACAATGGGCTGATCGGAGACGGAGAAGGTGACAGAGATGACCTTTTCTTTCACTATTTTTTATGTGCTTTTTATAGCGGAATCACGGCATCTTTTCTATTTGTACTTTTTTTTCTTAAACGTTTCGTTTGTAATTTAAAAAGGTGCAATGTATTTATAAGTATTTGTTTAAAAATTATTATTTCTACTATTTCAATTTATAAAATGATGTTCTGATTTTGCGATGTATGAGTTTTTATTGACAGTTATCTTTATATATACTTTTAAATTATTATAATTTATAATAATTTTTTATATAAGTTTAAATGTGTAAATTTTATTTCTTAAAATATAAGAGTTATATATTTAAATTTTCAATTACAATTAAGAAATTTAATTCTCAAAATACGAACTAAAAATATTATTAGTTTAAAACTTGCGCTAATCTAATTGCTTTATAACTTAGACCAGATGACTTATCCCAAATAAGAGTTTGAAATCGATAAAAACTTACTTACACCTAATATTATATTAAGTTTTTAAATAAAAATAAAAATATATAGTAATTAATTATGATTCGATGATAAGAATGTATGTACAAGGGTGTCACACTATTATGTATTATAAAGTTAATGTAAATATCAGATGAGGAAAGGTTTATACTTCTGAAGTCCTTAAAGAGTTTATTAAACTTCTTTCTTCGTTAAGTCTTTAACAAATATATTTTTTAAAATCCGATTTATGTTGCACTTTTTTTTATAGATGAATTAATTTAAAAGTATAGTGACTATTCTTGATTCTCTGCATCCATCTTATGTTGTTGCTATTGTAACCTGCTAAAGAATCAAAATTGAATTATGAAAAAAAGATTAAATTTCTCATTTTTTGAATGAATGAAAAATAATTTAATTCATCTAATATTGAAATGAAAATCAAAGTCCGTCTAAGAATAATTATACCGTAAGTCTCGCTTTGTGATTTCTTTGTTGATAGTGGGTATGAATTCAATGCAAAGGGAGTAATGACATGCCCCAATTATAAAGTGATAGAAGACGAGAATTAACTACTTTTAAATTATTTTAAAGGTGGAGGACAATATTTGTGTTGTTTTTTCATGTCCTTCACCTTCAAGATCTTAAAAATGAATCAATTCTATGGTCAATCACCATACAATTGGGGCATTCATTATTCTCTTTAATGTTTAATCTCTTTAATGTTTAATTTGACTTAACAATACTCACAAAGAAATAATACAATATTAATGTAAAAAATGAGAAAAAAGCAAATTTATTTATAGGCAAGGGAAAATGATATGCCCCAATTATAAAATGATACGAAGACAGAAATTGACAACTTTTTTAAGGTGAGGGACGATAATTTTTCTTCGTGTCCTTCATCTTCATGATCTCAAATTTAATCATTTCTTTCATCAACATCGTACAATTGAGACATTCATCTTCCACTTTAAACACTCACATAGAAATAATATAAAATTGATGAAAAATGAGAAAGAAATTATCTTTATTTATAGGCAAAGTTTTCAACAAAATCAAAATTATTTTTATTTTAGATTTACTTGAATTAAATTAGCTACCAAGTTAAAATAGCTACAAATCTCGAAATATTTAATTTTGAAATGCGCTCCATCCTTCTAGATTTTGTGTACTTGCCATTTTTTAAAGTAATTTTTGGAATGTGCTGGGTCCTACTTACCATTTTAAAAAGTATTTTTGGTATATTGATTAGTTCTTTCTTTTTTTTTCTTTTTTTTTTTTTGCCCAATATAATTTCGTAAATATGATTTAAAAAAAGTGAGTGCTTTATTAATCCAAAAATGACGACATTATTTAAAAATTGACTTCAATATTAATTACTCATTCTCCAAATTATTAACTAGACTTAATATTATATATTAATTAAATATGAACATTGTGATAAAATATTTATATTAATTATTATTTCTTAAAAAACTTGCAAAGTTCAAAATGAACAAATAAAAGTGAATGAAAGAAGCTTTATTTTAATTGGTGGGCAAAGGTATCACTGATGTAGGTAAAATGTGATATGTATTCGGTGAAATTAGTCGAGACACATGAAATCCACACATAAAAACTCTTAATGAGTCGTAAGTTACGTTATTATTTAAAGGCTTAAGTCATCTGCAACCCCTTAAATTGTCTGCATAATTTATTCAGACACCTCAACTAGGGATAGTACTTATTGAACACTTTAACCTTAAAAAAATTATATCTATTAGACACAAAATGATAATCAGTTGAAAAATAAAATTGTGTGTAGCTCAAACACAAATATATAGCAGGTGTACCAATGAAACAATGACACGTGGCGGTTGAATTCATTTTTTTTTAATTCTATTTAAATATTCCAAAAAGAATTTTAAGATAATAAAAATTAACTCTTTTAATTAACACCCCCACCCCCCGTCTTATTCTTCGTGTTTTACACAGTTTCCCCTTCCCGTCGGCGCCGACACATAATAAATCATTGCCCCACTCTTTCATTCCCTTTCATCGGCATCAACAACACCTCCTACCATTGCCATAATTTTCTTTAGACTAAAAAATATTTATTACAGCTACAAGAAATAATAACAATTTTTTACCGGAAAAAGAAATGATTCAGTTTTCTTACATCGAAATAAATGATTTGAAACCTGAAAATATAAGAAAAAATAGAAGAATAATTGGAGAGGGTGAGAGAAAGTTGGAGGGGTAGGGTGGCATGAGAGGTAACTGGTAAGTACAGAGATGGTGGAATGATGTTAGTTGGAAATCGTTGAAGCATCATCCTGATTCCTGGGAAGAAGACGTGTTTTTTTTTATTGTTAGTTAATTTTTTTTTTTGGTTTCTTTATTAATCAATGTCAAGGGTCAATAAAGCAAAAAAGTATATTTTATCAGGAAAAAAAAAAGGAAAATGTTATTTGGGTATCTTCACGCGCCCATGGAAAGTGAAGAACACGTTTTTTGCCACATCAGTATTTTGTGCTTAATGGATATATGTTTTGAATATTTTAGGTGTTCAATAGGTACCTGCTCCACATCTCACCCGCCCCGCATTCGCTCTGCCCCATTGCCATCTCTACTAGCCCTAGTTGAGGTGTCTAAGTGAATTATGCAGACAATTTTAAGGGGCCGCAGATGACTTAAACCTTATTTAAAAGTAAAGATAATTAATAAGGGCTAACTCATCGGTGGCCTCCTAAAGTTGACATCAATTTTCACTTAGACATCTTAACTAGACTTCGTTCATTTTAGACACTTCAAGTAAGGCCTTGATATGTCATTTTGACACTTTTTTTACATTCAGCAAAAATATAATGGTGTGCGTGTTCCACTCGCGGATGATGTTCTAAGTGTCAAATTAAATGAGGACACTTGTCATTTTGTTCAAAAAGTTCTTAAATAATAAACTATCAATTATTTTTTTAAAAGATGGCTAATTGATCGATGACACGTGACATTTTTTCCCCAAATTGTAACCAAAAAAAGGATTAAATCACCCTAAATTTTTTTAGGAGAAGCATCTCCCTCCCCACCCCACCCCCACCCCTATCGTCTTCTCCAACGTTGCAAAAACAAGCATAGTAGCACACACCCCTTAATCTTCTATCATATACCCGAAATTTTCTCTATCTCCTTTACTTAAATATTGTTCAATCCTTTTATGGTATAACTTTAGTGAACTTGTGTAGCTCAAATTTTTTCAAATAAATGAAGCTCCACAAATTTTATTGCTAAAAGAAAATTCTACAAATTTTATTGCTAAAAGAAATAATCTAAGATCCAATGAACTTTTAAAGATACAAATATGTACGTGTTCATATCACATTGTTAAGTTTCTTTTAATGGGATCATTTTATTTTTTTAGTGACTTTTTATTCATCCCCAACTTTTCATTTTTTTTCCTTCAAATTTCAGTCTTTTTTTCTCAAATTAAATTGAGGAAGAAGGGCATCATCCGTGGGAAATCTTGGGGAAAGCTCTGAGGTTTGAAATTAGATTCCTCGTTTGTGGCATCATCGAATATATTTCACCATGGAAGAAGTTCAAGCTTGAGAAAATGGTAGTTTAAAAAATGGGGAAGAAGAAGGAAATATAAAATAAAAATTGGCTAAAAAAGAGTCTGACGCGCGGTTAATGAGTGGGTCACACTCACTATGCCATATCAGCAAAAAGTGTCAAAATGACACATTAGGAACTTACATGAAGTGTCTAAAATGAACAAAGTCCAATTCAGATGTCTAAGTGAAAATTGATGTCAACTTTAAGGGGCCACCGATGGATTAAGCCTAATTAATATAGGGAAAATTGTACATAATGGCAAACTATTAATTCAAATTAAATGGTATAACCACACTTTGATTTAATTGTGTCCTGTAGCAAACTGTTTGCCAGTGACCTCTCTCCCTCAAACTCTCGCTCGCCACTCTCCCTGTCTCGCTCACTCCCTTTGTGCTCGCCTCTCTCGCTTTATACACATAATTGTATAAATTGAGTTTATGTTTGTATAAAGCGAGAGAAAATTGTATATACATATGCAAATACATATATATTCGTCCTATACACTTATAATTATACAATACAAATATTCCCCTGCCCAGCTATCTTTTGCCTTTCTCTTTTTCTCGTTTTATACAAATATAATGTATAATTTATGTTTGTATAATGTATAATTTATGTTTGTATAAAGCGAAAGAGAGAGCGATTTTTGATATACAAATATTTTTGTCAACGATTTACACAAAC
>JAJOOO010009426.1:0-13681 GCA_029582685.1 Solanum piurae | reverse complement strand
AAATAATAATCATCGATTAAAGCTACCTTCATTCATGAAATAGAGATATAACAACTAACAAATTAATCATTTCAATCAAATGCATGAATGAAACAAAATATAAGAAAGCTTGTCATAAAATTACATCAAATTCCATAAATAAATTAAAGAGATAAGAAAAAGTTGAATACCGCAAAATCTTGACCGAAGCTCGATTAGAACACCCACAAATTTTTGTAGGTTGTTTGTGATGGTATATGTATTTGTGTTGATATGAAAATAGTAATGAAAAAGGAAGAAATGTGTTGGCGAATTTTTGAAAGAAAAATAAAGTAAAATAAGATGTGAATGATTCTTTTTTTCCGTATGTATGTTGGTTTTGGGGTATATAAGAATTGGAGTTGAGTATTGTGCCAAATGTGTGCGTGGGTATGCTGATTTTTGTATTATTTTTGGTGGATCTCCTTCTGCTCTTTTTTTTCGTGTGTGTTGTCTGTTAATGTAATAGTAGTATGTATATAGGTGTAAGGGAGGGGTTGTACGTGTGTGTGGAGTCTGGAGAGGGAAATGGTTGGGATAGGTGTAGTGGGATAGTGTGGGTAGTTTTAGGTTATTCTTTTTTTAGATTAAATATAAATATTAATTAATTATTTTGAACTAATAAAATAAAAGAAAAGTCAAATAGCTAGTCTAAAATTATAATTAAGAAATACTAGCTTGTTTATTAAAATTAAAAGAAAACATATATTTTTTGTAGTTTTCAAATCTTTTAACATAAACTAAAATAAGATAAGATTAATATATCTAACTTAGACATAAAAGAAATATTTAAGAAATAAAAAATAGTGTAAAATCTTATGTTCGATCAAAAATTACGTGTCTACAAAAGGAAATAAATATTTTAATAATATCAGGAACATAACTGTTATAAAGCTTTCTTGGTGATATTATTATAGCGTTATACAAATTTTGTGCCATTTAGTAGTCCAACAAGTCACCATCTTGAAAACGAACTCATGTTTGATCATAGATTTTGAAAGTAGGATTTTAAAAATATAGTCCATACCAACAAAAACTTCGAATGGCATGTCCAACCACAACATCAAGGCTCAAAAAAATCATTTTTTTCAAGTTTCAACTAAATCTATGATCAAATGCTAGCTGAGTAGACGAATAATAATTTTTAAAAAGTCAAAGGAAAAAAAGTCTAACATGACAAGTGATTAAGCAAAATGTCAATATAATTGCAACTACAGCAACAAAAATAAAAACGTGTAGACTCTCTCTCAGTAAGTAATCTCAGATAGGCCGCACATCTACTACCAGCAACACATTTATGAGTTTTCCATCCTAAACTATATAGGATGCAAGAAAAAAGAAATATTGTTATGATCAAACTAAACAGTACTTACTATTGCAGTATTGTAAAAAAATAAACACTAAAGCCAAAGTTTTGTTTTTTCGTTTTGTTTTTCACTCTCCAGTCTCCCCATCTCTTTCTACTTTTGAAGATACATGTATCCAATGACTAGAAGTACCAGAATCGCGAGTGCAGCAGGAGCAGCTGCCCATAGCCAGTAGTTTGTTGCTTTCTTGCGCTTTAGTATAGATTTGGGAAGCTCGGAGCCTCTTGCACGTGTTGCTCTGTGCCTGATGGTGTTCTCTTTCCGTGACTTGACCTTGGGTGCAACGGCTGTTTCAACAGTCTCCTCTGCATTTTCTTCCTCAGCAATTTCCTCGGGTGTTTCAGTTGGTTCCTCGATTGGTTCCTGACCAGCAGCAGAAGATCCACCTTTCTTCTTTGCTTTCTTCTCACGTTCCTGAAAGAAATCAAAAGTAACAAGATAAGTCTGAAGCTAATCTGAAACGTTTACAACCTAAAACTACAAGGAAATGGTAAGCTAAGTTGTGGGGATTCTTCACTTTCGATGCTGCACCCGTTGGATTCGTTTGACATTTTTGAAGAGTCCGAGCTACATAGATGGTATGACTATAAAGAATCAGAGAGAGAATTACCTTGAGCTTCTTTTCAGCTTCTAGCTGAGCTTTCTTTGCAGCTTTTGCAGCTGCTTTCTCAGCCAACTTACGCTTCCTCTCCATAGCCTGTTTATTTTTAGCTATCTCCTCCTCTTTCTTCATCTCCTTCAGTGTTGCCTCATCAACTTCGGATTTCTTGGGCTTAATATCCTTGAGTAGGTCCAAACCATAGATTTCCTCGTCATCAACAATGACAGCTTTTTTCTCTGTGCTTTTTGAGTTTTTACCACGAGCATCATTCAGCTGCTTGCCACTCGCCTCTTGCTGTTCTTTCTGAATCGGAGCAGCATCAATGGGTGCATGATCTTCCTTAACGGGTTTTGCATTAGCTCTTGCTGGAACTTCAGCACGGGAGACAGTAGGTGCTTCTGGTAACACCAGTGGCTTTTCACCAGGATTCCTCATCCTGCCGTCCCTGCTCAGCTGCCTAATATCAAGCGACTGCAAGAGTCTCCTCTCATAGTCATCTCTAAAAGACTTACTACCACACCAAAGAGAAATGAACTTGTCGACCTAGTGAAAGAAAAAAAGATGATTGTCAATACTAAACACATAAATATAACAACTACCGGTGAAAAATACATCATACCTCTGTAACTGAGAGCTCTTTAAGGGCTCCAACATCCTTTTGATCAGCAAGTTGTTTCACTTTGTGCAACACGTTGGAGTTTTGGTAGAAAGAAGAATTCTGAAAATTGAAGGAAATAGGTTATAAAGACTACATAAGTTTAGAGACTATTTCTCTAGACGCTTGCAGTAATAAAAAAAAACATTTCAATTTTTTTACAGATATCAATGCCCGTGAAAGATTTCAGAGAGTTGACATACACAAATCAACTGGCTTCTCCCTTGAGATGTAAAATTTCCTACTCTTTTCTATTCCTTTTTAGGAAGAGCAACCTTCCTTACCTCTTAGCTGCCATCCTTTTAACTGTTTTTTTTCTTTTGGGTGTGTGTGTGTGTGTCTAGAAGCTGTTGCCAAGGACGGTTGCGGTAGCCAGTCAAATATACACGAAAGACACTAGCAAGTTAGAAATCCTCATATATGAGCAAAACCAGAAGTCATCATTTCTATAAAATTCCAGGCAACCATCATGTCACTTACCAGCGCCCGTGAAGCGTGTATCTAGACCAGTAATGAAATGTTTCTACCTGCTATGATTTCCTAACAAAAAATAGTGTAGACGACGGAGAAATTTTTCTGATCACTCATAAAATTCCTACACACAAGGCAACTACAAAAATACAGGGATAAACATAGGACAACGCAACACAACAAAAACATGTAATCAAACATGGAAACAGATAGATCAAATAGACCATAGATGGGTAGCATATGGCATTAAAACAGTAACAAGTAGAAGCACAGTAATTGAAACATCTCGTATGTAATTGATTGTTGACGATTCACCGAAGGTAAACAATGGGATTGAATCTTTTTTTGTTTTAATCGGATTGAATTTGAGCATAACATATACCATAAACCCTTTTTTTTTTTGATGAAGTAAGTTGTTTCATTACCGGCATCAAGAAGCCATAAACCCTTTTTTTAACCAAAATAGTAAGACATTTCAATCAACAAGGAAGCAGAGCAGCATACCCCTTCTTCACGCTGTTTTCTCAATTCCAGAATATGTTCATAAGTCTTGTCCCTCTTCTCCACAACGCCCTTCAATTCCTCATCCAATATGCCGATCTGTTTGTTTATGGCATCAATCTGATCATCAATTATCTTAAGCCTGCCCTTAACTTCCTGTTGCCCCTTACGAACTCCATCCAAGCCAACATTCATAAGCTACAACACCAGTGGCAGGTTAGCAGTTATCATATGCAGATTACAGCAAACTAACATGATAAGCTTCAGCCACGAAACCTAAATATTTGCATCTGTATAAGAGAAACATAACATAAAGGCCTTACTTTGACCTGGTTCTGGATTGATTCTTTTTCACCCATCGTCTCATGAATTTGTGCCCTTGCAGCAGCAACCTTTTTAACATCTTCCCTTGTTCCTTCAAGTTGTTTGATTTCCCGAAGAATTTGCTTCTCTTCGTTCAGAGGAATGCTTTCATGCTGAATGCGGTATTGCAGACCCTTAATCTACAAAGTTGCCAGAATGAAAATGTCATATTATCATTATTTGTGTACAATATGAAATTGAGGAATGAACGCAAATAATGACAAAACAAACCTATTAAATAAAGTTATAAACGAGTGCTTACAAGATGATTGAGCTCCTCCTCAGATGAACACACTGTAGGACCCCTCTCTCGGCCTGCATTCCTAGAACCGCGGAGCTGGCCCAGGGCCTCATGCAGAGGTACCATTTCCTTTATCTTACCATCAATAGCACTCCAAAATTCCTTATTCTCAGCACTGAGGGCTTTCCTTTGTTCAATGAAAATTGATTTTTCAGCCTGAAAATACTCAAAGACCATTTAATTATAGCCGCCATACTCCCACAAGGCCAGAAATTGGAGAAAAAAATTGGCAACTAACAAAATGGGTCATGCAATTGGCAATATCAACTTACTAAAGCTTGCTGAATTTGCAGAAATTAGTTAAAACTGTAGGATAACAAGATCTTTCATTTTAACTTTATAATACTTCCAGTTCAACACAGCAAAACATGGTAAAAATCTGATTTTAGGATCATGTCATAAACAACTCCACGATTTTGACAATACAAGAAAATACCAAGTAATATGCTCTTGAAATGTACAGCCAAAGGAAGATTCACCAAAAAACTTACCCTTTTGGCCTTCAATTTTTCAATGATCTGAGATCTAGCTTGGTTCTTTTTCTGTAGCTCTTTTTCAGCCAGTTCAATTCTGGCCTTCAGTTTTGGGTCGTCAAATCTCCGAAATTTAACAGTATAGAACGAATGGATCTGCTTAGGTTCAGGCCAATCCTCAACCGCATCCTTTGGAACATTGCTCACAGGAATTCTGCTTACTTCCTCCTTCTTAGGTTCTTCAGTCCCATGAGAGCCGAATTTTATTGGCTCAGTAATCCCTGAAACATGATTCGGCATTCCATTTTCTTTCAGAAGATTGATCTGTTCACTTCCAGCTTCAACTGGAACATGAACTAACTTAGCTTCCACCTCTACACCCATATTTCAATGAAATACAAACCGAGAAGTGCCTGATCCTGAAGCAAAGATTGAATACATTAGCAAATTATGTTCAAACTACTACACAAGTGAGAAAGATGCATCAAGAAGACACACGAATAATTGATGACAGAAAGAATAACACGATATGGAAGACTTTTAAGCTATACGGCCCAGACCCAAGGTTATCAAAATAATAAATTGGGGCAAGATGGACTAAACTTTTAAACCATTGGTGCAGAATGATTCAGCCCAGGGAATCCTAATAATCCATGACCAAGCTATGAAGCAGTATAAAAATAGATCTTTGATTAAGAGAGCAGCTACTCATTCGAGACTCAATATACCAGAGGTCAGAGAGATCAATAAACAACAGAAAATTTCAGAGTCATCATCTCAGAAGCTGAGCACAGAAAAAAAACGATCCCATATACATTAACAGCAAACAAAAGAAGGAAATTGGATAAGGAAAAACCCATAAACCTTAAAGGACAAGAGAAAGCAGCATACAAACTAATCCAAATTCGAAATCAAAAGCAACTATTAGATCTTTAACAAAGATAAACTAAATCCACTAGAAACCAAAGATCAACTGTGCACTGATGCAAAACAAAGCAAAAACAAACTGAAAAATCAGCTCAAATCACCAAGTACAATCAATACACATATAGCTAGAGCACAAAAAGGATCAGATTTTTGCATCACGAACTGCTAAATTTGAGCTACCCTCCTCCCAAAAAACAAAACCCACATCATTAATACTAAAATTAAAGACAAGGAAACAAACCCCATCGAATAGAAAAAATGAATCCGATAGAAACCAAATCATCCTTGCATTGATGCAAACAAAGCAAAAACAAACTAAAAAATCAGCTCAAATCCCCAATTACAATCAGTACACATATAGCTAGAGCACAAAAAAAGATCAGATTTTTGCATAAAGAAATGCTAAATTTAAGCAACCCTCCTCCTAAAACACAAAACCCACATCCTCAATCCCAAAACTAAAGAGCCAAGTACAATCAGTAGACATACCACAAAAAAGATCCGATTTTAACATCAAGAACAACTAAATTTAAGCAACCCTCCTCCTAAAACACACAACCCACATCACTAACACCAAAATTAAAGACCCAAGTACAATCAGTACACAGATTTTTGTACAATCAGTAGCAGAAACACAAAAAAGATCAGATTTTTACCTCAAGAACAGCTAAATTTAGCAACCCTCATCCTAAAACACAAAACCCACATCATAAATACTGAAATTAAACACAAGGAAACAAAAACTACCTAAAAAGGATCAAGATCAGTACAGATCGAAAAGAAACCCCCAAAAGAAGAAATAGTTAAACTAAGAAGAAACAGTGAAGAAACAAATCAAAACTGAAAATTGGCGAAGACTTACTGAGTATAGCAAAAACAAAATGCAAAGATTTTGAGAAAAGACTGTTACCCCTCCCTCTATTATACCCTTTTTGACAAAAATTAGGGAGGGCCGTTCAAAAGAGATTTTTTGAGAGAAGAAACTAGTCAGACCCCTCTTCAGATCTCTTCTATTTTATTTTTTCTCTCTGCTAGTATTAATTCTTGAAAATAATATTGATCTTTTATCTTTTTGCAATAAAGAGTGGGAGGTAGGTGGGGTAGTGAGGAGATTATGGTATTTTTATAAATAAAAAAAATAAAAATAAAAACTGTTACAAATAAGCATAAAGATTATAAATATTTATTGACTGTTTTAACTATGAAACAGTAAAGAAAGGGATGTGTGATATTTTTGTCCATTTTTAGCTTATTTTTTCCTTTTTAGCTATTTTGTTTTTTGTGTTAGTAACTATATCAAATAGTTAAATCATGTGCAACATATATATAATTTATTTGTTAAGAGTTTGTTTGGATTAGATGATTAAAAATTTAAAAAAATAATTGATAAGCATTGAGTGTTTAATAATAAGGGCTAATGCTAATATAATTAAATTTCTTTAAATAAATAGATCTTAAGTTTAATTTAAATTTAAAAGTCAACTTAGAAAGTGAAAATTGTTCAAACAATATAAATAGACCACTCGTTTTTGTTATAGAGAGATTGTTAAGTAAAAAAAATAATTTAAGATTATTTTAATTGTCATATTTTTAATTAGAAATAAATGTTCTAAAATATTTATTATTTTAAAAACTAAGATATAATTAATTATTAACTTTTACCTTTATTCTCACTCAATAAATGTTAAGAGGGATATTAATGTAGCAAAAAGATGATAATTTTAAAATGAAATTAAAGGTATAATAGGAATGATAGTTGTTTCTTTCTTTTGTTGTCGTTATTTTTCTTTTGGTGTTTTTATTACACTTCTTTTGAGTCAATTGTCTTCACAATATAGTCTCTTTACTTTAATAGGGATAAAATCAATGTATAGTATATCCTCTTCAAACTTTATTTATAAAATTATATTGTACATATCATTGTTATTATCAATTAAATTATACTTTTTAACTTGTATTCTTAAAAAATATGTAAAAGAAAAACATGACAAGTAAAATGGATCGAAGGAGTAATACTCCATGTGTAGAGTAAAATTCCTATAAATACTTTCAATCTCAATAGTAGTAAGAAAATATCTCCCACTACTCTAGTTTAGAAGTTTAATAAAAACAACTTATGGGACTATAAATTGAGGTAATTTTGGAAAAATAATTTTGGTTTTTGATGTTGTTTAGAGGTAAGTTTTGAGAATTAAACAACACATGCGTGGTGTGTGAAAGAATTGTACCAAACATTTGCAAAATGTTTTGTAAAGCACTAATAAAGGGTATGTACTCTTCTTCTTTTTTTAAAGTGTTAAATTAAATGAATGTAAAAAAATATTAATACTGTAAATCCTAATGCATGTGTTATATCATACAAGTATATAAAGCAAATACGGAAAAAAAATGAGAACAATAGAAATAAATCCTAAATTATTTAGATTTTTCATTTCAACTTTGAATTAACTTTTAATAATGTTGTGTTTGAAAAGATTCAAAATTTTCATTTTTGAAGTAAATATTTGATTCGTCTTTTACAACATTTGTATTTGTGCTTAGAATTTCTACTAATAATAATAAAGTACAATATTAATGCACCATCAACAGAGATGGTGTAGTAGATGAGGCTGCTTCTTTCTTAATTAAAATTCTTAGGTTTGAATCATAAGTATAAAAATCTTTAATAATTAGCACTTTTCTTTAAATAAGATCTTATATAATATAAATTTAAATAAATCGGACTATAATATAATATCAAACATCGAGCGAGAAACAAAACAAAAATATTAGTGCCGTTTGGACAATGCCATTTTGAGATATTCAGTGGGTACTCACGAGACAACCAAAACAATATTTTGCTTCTTTCTTCTTTGGTTTTATTATCTGTTTTTATTATTTTTTTGAGTTTGATGTGTATATTTTCATAACCAAAAAATTCAACACGTGTTTTGGTGCTTTTGTTTTGCAGTTTTTTAACTTTTAGTACTTACCTACCCAAACGTCATATCTTCGTCGATGATTACGAGAAACAAAGTCATCTACATCAAATGACCAACATTACCCTTCAAGTAATTTCACAGTATGGGGGATGGATGGGTAGTTTGGTAAAGTGTATGAAAGCATTATTCAAATCGAAAACGAGTACATCGGGAATGAAAGATGAAGGGTTAGTATCCCACTCCATCAAATCAGACATAGAAACAAATGTTTTAGCAAGACAATGAGCAACCTGATTTGTTGATTTCTTAACGGCCGACAAAAAGCGAAAAGGTAAATAAATTGTATATTAGAAATGTTGAGAGATAAGTTTTTCGGGATGACTAAGTTGATTTGGAAGTGGTACTCTTCATGGGATCGATTCCCCCTTAACGTTTTTTGAATCGAGTATGTCGTATAGCACTTGCCTAGTATGATTTACATTTTCTATGTGATTTGCAAGCTATTATACAATGCACATAAGGTACTCACCTAGAGAGTGATCATCCGAAGAACAAAGGTTATAGCAATTATGGTTATTCTGAAATTTAAAAAAATATTGAAAGATTACTTTTTATCGATGTTTTGATTTGTATGGTTGTTGTATCAAGTTAATTGGACGTATTAGAATTGGAAGTGACTTAGTATTGTTGATTGATGATGTATTATATATAGGACTAGTATTGTGATTAATACATATATTAATTATACATAGGTCGAAAACGCTATCGATCAAAAAAGTAAATACATCATATATATTTTTTTAATATTTCCTATTAAACAACATCTCTAATTTGAATTCTAAAGACAAAAACATTTTTTGATAAAAACATGTTTACACTATAAAATTTATATATATATAAATCCTAATTAATTAAAGTATCGAACATTAAATAAAAAACCGTTACGATGAAAAAGTAAGGGAGAATAGAGAAATATGACGAATGTTGTTATAGCTTTATAGGTAAAGGACAGGATTAGGAAGTAACAACCAGATAAGAAATGGCCCATTGGATCTGAGATAATACCAATCTAGCCTACATTCCAAAAATAATTGATATTTTTTAATAATCATTTTGTATTCAATATTTATCGATCTTTAAATTTACATAAATATTAAAATAGGAGAATGTTTCTTATCAAGATTTATTTATTATCAAAATTTGAATTTGATAAGTGAATGAATTTCATGCACAACTAATTTTGATAACAAAAAAACAAAATAAAAAATCTGTTAAAATATTTTATTTATAAACTCACATATTCTCCACCATAAAAAATACTTATCAACACTTCAATTTATAATAATGTAAAACATTATTTAACTCAAACTAAAAAAATATTTTTATATTATTCAAATTAAACATATTGATTAGACATAAATTAAATAAATATCAAATGTTTAACTAAGCATCCTATGTGATAAAGGTAAGTCTAAAGCAGATTAATTACCCCCCAAAAAATCTCATTTATGATCAATATTTATTATTTATATAGTTGACTCGAAGTAAATTGATATTAACATTACATTTCTAATTTAATATTTAAATACTATAAAATGCTAGGCTTGTTTCTCACTGGCCATGTGATATTGCATCTGTAATCTTTACATAATCAATATTCATCTGCCTGTCAGGTTTAATTAGTTAGACTCGGTAATTTTTTTATTAAGATTAAGATGTTTAAATTTGTATATAATGTGAATCTAATCACTATACAAAAGGATACACTTATTATGTATAAAGTATGTATATTATTTATTTATTACAATATTAAAAAAATTAATTTGCTGGTTATTATTTTTATGAGTGGTTATACAGTGTAAAAAACTCAAAAAAATATTATTTCTTAATTTAATTTGTTTCTCTTACTTTCTTATTAGTCTGCTAAAAAAAAACAAGCCTCTTTTGTTTTTTTGGCAATTCTTTATTCTAACATTTTGTTTGACATGTTTAAATCATGAGATTAAAGCATATTTTGGTACATTCTACATACACTATTCAAAATTCTTCTTTACTTTTTTAAACTTCGTATCAAGTAAAAGAACAGACAAACAAATTGAAACGAAGAGACTATTTCAAAATTATAGAGATGGAATATACATGGGCTTGGTCCATTATCACAAGAAGCCCTGGTGGTTATTTGGGATTCTTCATCAATTATGGGCCTATCCCTTCAAGGAATTGGTTGAAGCTGAAAGCCCAAAATAAATGGGCTTCGAGGAGTTTCATCCAAGCTTCTTTCACCTTGTATTTTTCAAACCTGTTTCGAATTGATTTTTCTTGAGTCTCTATCTATCAAAAATGATCTCCGTACCTAACAAAATAGAAGTAAAGTTTGCGTACATTCTATCTTATTTTGACCCCTCTTATGGGATTACACCGATATATTGTTATTGTTGTTTCAAGGGATTCAGTCCAAAGAGTTCTATATTCAATAGTTTTGAAAAGTCTTTCCATTTCACATAGGAGACGTTCGGTTTGTGAGGTATAAAGTATAATAATCTCAGAATGTAGAATTATTTTATCCTGTTGAAGGTATTATGTAGTCCTGGATTCATTTATCCCGTCATTTATACTATAGTGATGAGATAAGTTATCATATATACATAGTAGGATAACTTATTTCCAACCAAATGATCCCTTATGTAATTGCATTTCTCTGGGCTATGGACTTTCAATACCCAATAATAGCACTAAATGGGCTTCAATTTGGTAGCCCAAACAGCTTAGCTTTTCAGTTTTCTACTTCGAGCCCACAATGAAAATATATCTCACAATGAGTCGCTTATCAAGGAAAATACACCACTAAATACTTCTTTCGTTTGTTTTTATTTGTCCATTTCAAACTTTGCACATCTTTGATCTTGAAAAATGATTTGGGAAATAAGTAGTTAGTCTTGAATTTTTTTTAAAAATAAGTAGTTAACGTTGAGGGTATAATAGAAAAAATAATCGTCTATTCTTGATATACTTAAAGATTTAAATGACCAGTAAAAATAAAATTCTATTTTTAAAATACTAAACAAGTAAAATGTGAACAAACTAACGTCTAAATGCTTGGGTTTGGCCGACTATATCTAGAAGCTAAGATGGTGAAGTTGTGCATCCTACTTTTATGAAGTTCCACTAACCTTTATCCATCATTTGCCTAGAAAGAACAAAAAAATGACCTAGCAAGAGCCTTTGTGGAATGTTTCCAAGAGAGAAATATTCGATCAAAACCCTTAGTACGATAGGGGAATAATTCTTGTTTGTCCGTTTAACATATCAATAAATCATGGTCATTTTTTCATATGAATTGAGGGAGTACAATTTCAATCTTAATCAGATAAACTTGAGTTTGAACTTTTTTGGATACATAATCATCTTTATTAAATAATTTTTAACTCTTTAATATATAACTTTTCAACATAAATTCAAATTTAACTAAACTCTCAATACAATAACACGATTGAAAAATGAAAAAAAAAATTGTAAATTGAAGAACAAGTCAACAAATGAGGAAGTAAAAATTATCAGAGATATTATAATTGAATGAAAAGTACCTTTTCATTTATTGAGAAGTTTAGATTTTACCTTTTTTGAGTATGTCATCCTCAATATAAATTCATATTTAATCAAATTTCAATATAATTCCTGAATAGTTAAAAAATGAAAATTATGAGAACGTTTGGATTGACTCATTTTAAAAAGCTTTTAATTTTATTTATTTTTTCTATTTTTGAATGTATTTTTAAAAAAGAATCAAAAAGTGTCTTTAAATACCTACTTTTAAGCCGCAAAATTAACTAAAAACCAAACTTTGATTATGATTAACCTATACTCTCTCTGTCCCATATTAGATGAACATCTTATTAAAAGTATTTATTCCATGTTACTTGACTACTTATTAAATTAGGATAGAATTAATTAATTTTTAATAAGATATCCATCTGATATGAAATAAAAAAATATTTAAAAATATCTATTTTTTATTAGGACGATATATCGAAATAGAGCCAATAGGTTAAGTCAACAAAAGAGGAAGTCAATTAATTCGTGGAAAATTGAAGACGAAAAGAAATTAATTAATTAAATATATACATTTTCCGCATTAAAACGCGGTAGATGAGGGTGACCCCACTAAACTTAGATTGTCCTTTTTATTGTTATGTGGGCCCAACTACTTTTAATTTCTTCCATTCGCCTAACCCCCTTAAAAGATAAATTTGCTAAATACACCATTTATTTTATCATATTCTCTAAAATTTTCTACAATTCGAAAAAATTATAATAAATTCTACTCTCTTCTTTTCTCGGATAGATCATTTTATGTGATGTATCGAGACGTTGACTGGTATATTCAAAATCGAGACGCAATGTATTGAGACGTTGAGGGATGTATCTGAAATCGAGACACGATATCAGGACATTTTGGGATATATCCAGATTCCACCAAATTTAAATGATTTTGTAATTTGAAAAGAATAGGGATGATAGTGTAATTAGATCTTAACACTATTAGATTCGTATAAAATTCACATTCTTGTTATGTGGGCACAACTACTTTTTAAATTGGGTAAATTTTAGGAACCACATAGTTTTAATATGAAACTACAATCTAGCACTCTTTAGTTTGTAATTACATTAATCTCTTAAAAAGTAACACAAATCGGATACATAATATGTAGCTCGGATACATTAAAGAGTATCTCAGATACATTATAACATAAATCAGATACATTAAAAACTAGCTCGAATACGTAATATGTAGCTCGGATACATTAAAAATTAGCTCGAATACATTATAAAATAAATTGGATACATAATATGTAGCTCGGATACATTAAGGAGTCGTTTGGTTTGAATTCAAGTTATGATGGGATTAGTTATAATGGGATAAGTTATGATGGGATGAGTTATGATGGGATGAGTTATGATGGGATTAGTTATGATGGGATAAGTTATACTAATATTATTTTTTAGGCCAAACACATACACAACCCCTCAAACTTGGCCCCATTTTTTATTTTGGCACTCCAACTTAGCCTTGTTCCATTTTAAC
>JAJOOO010009424.1:0-15035 GCA_029582685.1 Solanum piurae | reverse complement strand
GTTTGATTTTTCAAATGCATCGTCCACCAATTTTGTGTTGAAGCTCTAGTAATTATAATACACACTTCAATTTGAGTAGTATATAAAGTTTTAAAAAATAAATAGAATTGATCAAGCATTGCAAGAATTATTTACGAAAACATAATAACATAAACGAATAAGTAAATTAAGGATTCTACAAATCTCAAAGGCAAAAAAGCATAGTTTAAATTCAATAACTCAAAAAAAAATAAAAAATCGATAGAACAACCATCCAAATGTCACCTTTGATGGGTATTTTACACCAACATTTTTCATCAATGAATATTGCTTGAAGATGCACGACAACTAATACATTGACAAGGTGGCGGTGGACGTCCATCACAAACTGAAGAACTTGTGGTTGCCAAAGTGAGCTCCAAACATGGCAACACATTGCTACAAGTTTTCTCGTATAAAGTGGGTGATTCATGACTTACTGGATCCGAAACAACGTTTATACCTGAGACAAAGATCCTCCAATCGATCATTTCAAGAGCAATTGGAGGAGGAGGGACATGCAATTGTTGTCTCCATCTATTTTCAATAACAAAACAAAGTACTAAAATTAATATATGGTTCATGAAATAAATTAAATATAATTTTAAAAGTATATGCTAAAGGATTTAATAAGAGAATAAACTTACTCATTTTGTTGGAGTAGGATTTCCATCCACAAAAGTATAAGAAAAAATGTTGCGGCCATTGTTGGTTTGGAAAGTACGATGATGAATATTTGAGCTTGCACCATCTCGTGGAACATTATAAATGTTCATCTCATGCCACGTAAAACTATATTTTATTCAACAAAAGTTATATTATAAACACACTAAAATTATTCATGCATAAACATTAATTTAAAATCTTAGTTTAATCAAGTGTAAATTTTATATATGTCATATAATATATAGTAATACTTTCAAGCCATAGCAGTAGATTTAGACTTTCAAGTTATAACATTAAAAATTTCAGGTTCTAACAAATAATTTTTAAAAAAAAACTGTTTTCAATAATTGAAAAAAGTTGTTAAAATAAAATAAAGAGATAAAAGAAAAATGAAAAAAAAACATTTTTTAATGAAAACAGGTAATAAACTGAAATTGTGGTGTCAATTTAATTTTAATTTATTGTAGATAATTAATAAATAGCACAAATTAAGGGATTTAAACTAATTAAGATTATTTAGTATCCTTAATTCACTCAAATCAGTTAAAATCAAATAAAAATTCAGATTTTATCTTCTTCTTTTTTCAACGTTTCTCTATCTTCAATTTGCAACAAAAAAAATTCAACGTTTCTCTCTTCAATTTTCAACAAAAAAAAATCCCACATTCGAGTAATTGAAGTTTTTTTCATCTTTGAAAATTCTTGATTTTGTTGTGATGGACAACTACGTATCAATTTTAATCAAACATGGTGAAAGATGGGATCCTTCGGGTTAGTATTTATTATTGCTTAACGTTTGTTTTAGAATGATAGCGAAATGAAACAAAAATGATCAAACTGTCGATTAATTGAAGGTGAAGTCATATTTTGTTAACTGTTGATATCATATTATGTTTACTGTTATGAAATGTAAAAAAATTAGTGTTTTTTTTTGTTTATTTGTTTATTTTGTATATGGTTGTTGTTTTGTGAAATTATAAATTTAATGTGATTTTATGAATAAATTTGATAGAATAAATTAAATGAAATTTGTATGAAAGTGTGCTAATTATTCTGTAAAAATAATTTAATTATAATGTTGACGAATTTATGAAAATTTATTTTATTTGATAATGAATTTGATAGTATAAGTCGAATGAATTATGTATGAAAAGTGTGTTAAGAAATATGTAAAAGGAATTCTTGACGAAGTGTATTACAAGTGTTTTAAATTGGTATTAAATGTGAAATTGTTAAGTTTATATTAGTCTTGTTATTTCTGTATAAAGTTGGGTGACAATAATTAATTATTTGGGACGAGAAATGTATATAGTTTGAATGAATAATCATTTTGTATGAAATGTTTATTAAATGAGTATGAAAATGTATAAATTTGGTATGAATGATGATTATTGTATGAAATGTGTATTAAGTGAGTATTAAATGTGAAATATTATGTTTTGAATGAAATTTGTTTTGTAATGTACTGTCTGAATGATATTTGTATGAAAAAATAATGACGAGTGTGTATAATTTTATTGCTATTATAATGATTTTTATGGATGAAATTTGTATTGTCTTTGGAATGAAAAGTTAATATTGTTTAACATATTTCTAATTGATTTGTATAATGTTAGACTAATTTTTTTTTTTTTAATGAAACAGATAATTATGTTGATTTTCAAATGAAATGAATTGTATATGAAAGAGGGTTGCTGATGTCAAATTCAAAAGGTCCAAAGTTACTTGCAGTAGATGTTGTCAAGTTGGCCACAACATGAAGCATGTTCAAATTATCTTGTGCAAAACTAATGACTGTTTATTTGTTTAGACTATATATAATTTTTATTTTATTTTATCGTTTAGATTAATATTTTGTTTTGATATGAAACATAATTGGTTTGAAGTGCATTATAAACTTAGTGTTTAATATACCGTTCATTCTTTATACACGTTTCATTCATACAGATTGTATATTGTTAAAAATAAAACTTATTCCAGCTTAATACATAAGATAGTGTAAATATTAGTGATAATTATAAAAGGTAATTATGGTATCCTGAGTATTTAATTTAATGTAAGTTTACATGAATATTAATTTGGTTTTCAACTGGTGTCCTACTATAAATAAATTTAAAACAAATTGCAGTTAGTGTTTCATTCCCACACTAACTTCAGTTAGTGTCATACACATATTAATCAAAATTTCATACATGTTTTATCCAAACAACATGTATAAAAATTGATAAATTCATATAATCACACAATTTATACCATTTGTATATCAATATTATATCACAATTCATACAATATCCAACAATAAAATATTAAACTCATAGGCATACACGTATTAATCAGATTTCATACGTTTCATCCAAAAACATGTTTAGAATATAAAGTAAGCATAGTGTGATTTTTTTTAGAAAAAATCAGTAGTTTGACAAATCATACCATTTTCATACCAATTTAATAATTTATACCATAAACACAGTTAATAGACAATCACACCAATGTTAAAACGCAATTCATACCATTTGTATACCATTATTATATCACAATTCATAAAATTTTCAAAATCAAAACATTAAAGCGTAGTCATACACATATTAATCAGATTTCATACAGATTTCATACAGATTTCATCCAATAAATGTACAGTTTGGAAACACACTGATATTTTCAAAATAGTATATTGAAATTGTAATAGGCAATTAGTAATTCATATGTAAACGGTATCTGCCTTAAAGAAAACATATGATATTATATATCATCAAATACTTAAACACAAAAAAATTGTCCAAAAGTTTAAAAAAATACTTTTTGTTGTTCTTGTTGATGGTTTTGAAGATGCTCCAACTTCTACATTTATTTATTTTTCTTTTTTTCTTTTTGATTTCAGTAACAAAATCGAAATTGGAATCAAAAGGGGTTTCAACATTTTCTCCATCCTCTTCTTCCCCTTTTGATATGCAGGGGTGACCTTTTTTTTCTTCATTTTTTCTCTCTTTGTCGCTCCTTCAACTTAGATGAATCATCCGTCGCCTGATTTTGAATATTCGCCGGATTTTCAACAATTTTAGGCGGGGAAGGGGGGTTGAGTTAATATTTTAAAACTTGAAACATGAACATCATCATTAGATGTTCGTTCACCCAATCTGGGACTCTTTCGAGGCGTTTCAATGGGTTTCTTAGACATAATTTTATTGGGAAAAAAATTGGACGAAAGATTGAATGTTGGTGTAGTTGGCTGGTGAGAAAAATGGGAGAGAAGAAGGTGAAAGTTGGGTGATAGCGTGTATAGTTGGATAGGTGTGGGGGAAGGGTGGTGGGATTGACTAATGGGAGGTTATGAGTATAACATTAAATAAGGAAGTGTAATCACTGTAAAATCCCTATAATTGTGTAAGAGATAATTATGGGGTATTCTTTATTTAAATAATTTAATAATAATATAAAATTATAAAAAAAATTACTTATTTAATAAAGTAAAATTTAATTAATTTATAAATAATTAGTGATATGTTATAATCCGTAATTAAACTGTTATAAGCAAGAATTTTTTAAAAGTAAATTTAAAACCTATAATATTAACTCTTAAATATGTATATGGGGTGATTTTTCCTTAATCAATTAGAAAAAAAAGAGGGTAAGATTAATTACCTCATATGGCTAGCACCTCCATTTTGTGCATCGTTTGTGGTATGAAGAGGGTTCATATCCTAAATTTCAAATAGAATTTTGTTTTTTAGAATTTATAAATAATGAAAAAGCTAAACGATGTCTAATTTTACTGTACAATATACAAAATAAAAGATCAAAATCAATATATATAATTTTTTTTCTATGAAAAACTCTAAAATTGAAGGTTGACACTCATTGACCTGCACGCAATATTCAAACTAAAATTATATTAGTACAATAATAATCTATCTCTGTCTATTTTTTATATTAAATTAATATACTTTACTATGATTAGATAATAAATAAGGTAAATATACGATAATTACATGTTGTTCATTGTATTGGTCCTCATCGTTGCTCTCTTCATCTTCGTTCTCATCACTACTCTCTCCATCTTCAGAGTTTGCAACTTTCATCCCAAGCCCGTCTTCTTCGATAACTTCGCAATAAGGGCATTTCATTAGCCCCATAAAATTGAACTCAACCGCAATACAATCTGTATAGTAGGAAAAATATTGAAGACTAATCAATGACAGTATAAAAATTCAGAATTAACTTATTTCTAGTTTAAAAGGAAAAATAAGGTTTATACAATTAGATTATTACATCGTAATGTGTGTCAAACAAATGGAATCAATCATATCACGTTCAAACTTTTAGATTAGACGGTATAAAAAAATTACAAGGTTTTATGTTTTATCTTTTATTGTTTCTATCCGAGTTTTGTTTAAAAAATAATTTTTTTATTGCACTTGTTTTTACCAACTTACACCAAGGTTTTATCTAAAAGATCAAAGAAAATAATCTAGCTAACTACATGAGTTATCATTCATTTCAAATGAGTAAAAAAAGAAGTAAAATTCCAACTTAATCAATTAAAAGAACCAAATAAAAATTCAAGAAAAAAGTCATATAAATCAAATAAACAGTTTTTAATGTTGAGTAACGAAAGATCTAGTTAGCTACTAATTGATTTATCAGATTTTACATAGAAAATAATTCTAATAAAATATATACCAACTTACACAAAAAATTTATCTAAAGATCAAAGAAAATAATCTAGCTAACTACATGAGTTATCATTCACTTCAAATGAGTTTAAAACAAGAAGAAGTAAAAATCCAACTTAATCAATTAAAAGATCCAAATAAAAAGTCAAAAAAAAAATCCATATAAATCAAATAAACATTTTTAGTGTGGAGTAACGAAAGATCTACTAATCGATTTAACAGATGTTTAGATAGAAAAATAATTCTTATAAAAATATATGAATGAATGAATACTAGCATGAAAATAGTGTCCACATATAAGTTTGGTGATGGATCGTTTAGCATCATCAACAACCTTATGAAGGCAAACAGTGCAAAGAGGGGCACTATTTAAATCATTGGGGAAAATAATATTTGCCATAACTATTGAATAAATTAAGACAAAAATCAATTAATACAAAAGATAAGTGAAGAGTGAAGTGAAAAAATAGGCTGATTTCAACATCATTTATAGGGACATTTTTACACAATAATTAATTGACTTACTAAGTTTGAAACTTCTTCTTAGATTTTCTTACTATGAATTATGTTGGTGGTCAAATGGTAACATAAAATGTAAATGAAAAATGATTTGTATTATTTAATATTACTTTTTTCCTATAATAGTGTTAAACTTTAAATTATTTGAAAATGTGGTCCTCCATATATATGAAAGAAGTTAAAATCATGTTTAAAAAATGATTTAATGGTAAAGATACATTTAAGGTAACTGTATATTTTTTAAGTTTCATATATAAACTATTACTAATTATTTATTAAAAGGCACATCAACTATTAGTTTTTTCCTTTTTCTACTATAGACAAGTGACTTTTGACCCTTCTTGAATTTCAATCAATTTGTTTAGCTTTCAATGTTTATTTAAATATAATCTTTTCTCTAATTTTTATTTCATTTTTAGTAGATTTTACTTGAAAAAATAAAAATTACAAAAAATCATTTTATTTTTTTTAAATTGTACATACATTTTTTATTTTTGAGGAAAAAGAAAAATTATAAAAATATGTTCTTTGAATTTTCTTATATTTTCTTACAACAATATTTTTTAGGTAATATTTTAATGTTGGTTATTTTTAGAAGAAAAATAAAAAAGATCAAACTAAATAGCATGTAGCCACGTGGTAAATTCCGTCTCAATCTTTATCAAAAGCATATTTAATTAGAAAGGAGAATAGTCCACTCTTCCTCCCGAACTTTTTAATCTTATTCAAAATTTATAATAGACATTTTAATTTATTCTAAAAGTTTGAACGTCACATGATTGATTCCATTTGTTTTGGCACACATTAAGATCCAATAATCTAATTGTATAAACCTTATTTTTCTTTTTAAACTAGAAATAAGTTAATTCTGGATTTTTTTATTGTCATTGATTAGATTTCAAAAAAAAATTCCTATTATACAGATTGTATTGCGGTTCAGTTCAATTTTATGGGGTTAATGAAATGCCCCAATTGTGAAGTATCGAAGAAGACGGGCTTTGAATGAAAGTTGCAAACTCTGAAGATGGAGAGAGTAGTGATGAGGACGAGGATGAAGACAGCAACGATGAGGACCAATACAATGAACAACATGTAATTATCGTATATTTACCTTATTTATTATCTAATCATAGTAAAGTATATTAATTTAATATAAAAATTAGATAAAGGGAGATTATTATCATGCTAATATAATTTTTAGTTTGAATATCGCGTGCAGGTCAATGAGTGTTAACCGTCAATTTTAGAGTTTTTCTTAGCAAAATTTTTATATTTATTGATTTTGATATTTTAATTTTGTATGTACAGTAAAATTATACATCGTTTAGCTTTTTTATTGTTTATGAATTCTAAAAAAACAAAATTCTATTTGAAATTTAGGATATGAACCCTCTTCATACAAACGAACGATGCACTAACTGGAGGTGCAAGCCATATGAGGTAATTAATCTTACCCTTTTTTTCTAATTGATTAATCTAAGATTTTAAATTATTTTTTGTGCATGAATAATTTGAGTGTGTTTATAATATAACTTTTATTGTATAAAATATAGTTTTACGTGGCATGAGATGAACATTTATACTTTTAGTTTATTATCTCATTAAATCCTTTAGCATATACTTTTAGAAGTATATTTAATTTATTTCATGAACCATATATTAATTTGAGTACTTTGTTATTGAAAATAGATGGAGAAAACAATTGCATGTTCCTCTTCCTCCAACTGCTCTCGAGATGATTGATTAGAGGATCTTTGTCTCAGGTCTAAACATTGATTTGGATTCTATAAGTCATGAAGCATCCACTTTATACGAGCAAACTCGTACCAATATGTTTCCATGTTTGGAGCTCACTTTGGCAACCACAAGTTCTTCAGTTAGTGATAGACGTCCACCGCCACCTTTTCAATGTATTAGTTGTCGCGCATCTTCAAGCAATATTCATTGATGAAAAATGTTGGTGTAAAATACCCATCAAACGTGACATTTGGATGGTTGTTCTATCTGGGTTTTTTTTTTTTTGAGTTATTGAATTTAAGCTATGCTTTTTAGCCTTAGAGATTTGTAGAATCCTTAATTTACTTATTCGTTTATGTTATTATGTTTTCGTAAAAAAATTTTGCAATTCTTGATCAATTCTAAAAAAAAATTAAAACTTTATATACTACTCAAATTGAAGTGTGTATTATAATTACTAGAGCTTCAACACAAAATTGGTGGACGATGCATTTGAAAAATCAAACATATTTTATTATTGGTTTATGTGTTCAATTTGAGGAGAACACATGTTTATTATTTATTTATGTCTCAAACATAGTCTTTCATGTGCAAGTTGGATTCTTTTTGTCATGAACCAAACATGTCGAATTAGTTTTGATAATTGGCGATGTTGAGAATCGATTGGTTAGTATTTTTTCCTCTTTCTACAGTTCTAATTTTCTTAGTTTATGCTTCTAACAATTTTACTTTCTAATTTCAATTCAACTTTTCTGAATTAGCTAGATAATTAGTTTAACTTTGTCATGTTTGATTGATCCAAAGATGAGAAAAGATGTTCTTAACATGTAACATCTCGCAATTTGAAATAGCTAGGAAGAAGCTAAGAAATGAAAATAGTCATTTTTTAAAAGAATTGAAAATCTGGAAATTTGTTTAGGTTAGGAAAAGTGAGTTTTTGGTCAACTTCAAACAGCCATAACTCCTAGCTCAGGATGAGTTAGGTGTACTTTCATATATGGTTCAAAAGCTCTTGTAATGATCTTTCCAACGCCGCCAAGTTTGCGCGATTCGAGTTCGTATGCGTAAGTTATGCCCTTTGAAAGTTGGGCTGTTGGATTAAGGAAAGTCCAAATCCGGATTTTTGAAAGGTAGTTTGGTCTTTTCCTTACCCTTTTATTTTTGTTCGTTTTTGGAAAAAGAATTAGGGTTTTGAGAGAAGAGAAAAGAAGAGGAGAAAAGAAGAGAAAGGAGAAGAACGTTCAAGATTCGTCAAGATCGTTGGAGTTTGGCTTGTGGATTTCGTCAGAGGTGATCCCTACAAGGTATGTGAGATCACATATCATTGGGTTAATTCGCCCACGCGCCAATCATGATTTATTTCAGCGAATTTAAGTTCTTGAAAGCTTAGAAATTGAGTTCTTGAATGGGTTTGTTGAAGTTTCATTTGATTCTTGTTTCGTTGACGAGTTGTTTGATCCTAATCTGGGATTTTAGATTCGATTTTGAATAGAATCTGATGTACTTTGAACATTTAATCGATTCTAAGTGTTGGGTAAAAGAACCCACGGAGTTTAGAGGGTTTAGAGCCGAAAAACGAAGAAGAGATTTCGTCGGACGAAATACGACATCAGTGGCGCGTCACGGAGCTGGTTCCCAATTTTGGGAATTTTTGTTTCGCGTCGCGGAGCCATCACAGAGTCTTCTGCCTCAAAAGTTATTTTCGAAACTAAAAATTAAATATGTCTCCGCGTCGCGGACCCACCCTCAGATATTGATTTTTGGTCTTTTTCTCATGTTTAGATATCTAAATTCATTCCTAAACATCTTGAGATTTTTCCAATCACAAATCACGATCCTTTAATCCATAATTCAATTTAAGGATCAGTTAGGAGTCAAGTCAAGAGAAGTCAAGAAGTCAAAAGTTAAGTTAAGAGAAGTTCATAAAGTTTCTTTTTTAAAAGTCTTTTACAAACGCTTAACTTTGTTTTAATACTTAAGTTTATATAAGTTTGGTGACGGATATTTAGCATCATCATAAGGCAAACAGTGCAAAGAGGTGCACTGTTAAAATCATTGGGAAAAATAATATTTGCCATAACTATTGAATAAATTAAGACAAAAATCAATTAATAAAAAAGAGAAGTGAAGAGTGAAGTGAAAAAATAGGCTGATTTCAACATCATTTATAGGGACATTTTTACACATTAATTAATTGACTTACTAAGTTTGAAACTTTTTATTAGATTTTCTTACTATGAATTATTTTGGTGGTCAAATAGTAACATAAAATGTAAATGAAAAATGATTTGTATTATTTAATATTACTTTTTTCCTATAATAGTGTTAAACTTTAAATTATTTGGAAATGTGGTCCTCCATATATAGGAAAGAAGTTAAAATCATGTTTAAAAAATGATTTAATGGTAAAGATACATTGACAAGGTGGTAGCGGACGCTCATCACCAAGTGAAGTACCAGCAGTGGCCAAGGTGAGCTCCAAACATGGTAACAGATTGTTACGAGCATGGTCATACAAAGTGGATGTTTTATATGTTACTAGATCCGAACCAATGTTTGGATCTGAGGAAGAGATATGTCTCTGATCAACCATCTCAACATAAACTGGAGGAGGAGGGAGCCTAATTTCAATTGCAAAGTACTCAAATTAACATATGACTCATGAACTAAATTAAATATACTTCAAAAGATATAAATTAAATGGTTTAATGAGAGAATAAACTTACTCATTTTGTAGGTGAATAGGGCTTTGATCACCCACAAAAGTATGAGAGAAAATGTTGAGTCCATTGTTGGTTTGGAAAGTAGTATGAAGAATGTTTGGAGGTGCACCATTCCATGAAGCATCATTGTTCATCTCATCCCTTGTAAAATACAATTAATACCACAAAATTTATATCATAAACACATTAATTAATTATTCATGTACAAACATTATTTTGAAATATTAGTTTAATTAATTGTACTTATATATAATAAGAGAAATAGTTGAGTGATCTAGACTTCATAATGGATAGTTATACGATACCATTATTGTTACCTAATTAATTTCTTCTGTTTTCATGTAAAGGATTTATTTTTTAAAAAGAATGACTCGAGTCTTAACTTAAAATTTTTTGAAATGTTATAATATTTCCCCCTTGGGATCATTCGTCCTCGAATGACTGCTGGACTGAGATTGGGAAGGGGTTACTCTTACTATATTCAACCTAACTCAAAATCACAAAGTACTTAACATAGTGATTATTTTGATCTAAATCACAAGATTCGAGTTCTATACCTTTGTAGGAAATCTCATCCCAAGAACACTACTCCTTACCGCTACATTCAGCTAACCTTGAGCTCATATCACGAAACAACTAATGTATCACGCATTGTCCACATGTTAATGACACCACATTCAAGCCTCGTACTATAACCATTCCATGGACTCCTACTAACCACTCCTTATAAGAATTCCTCATCCTGTCGTCACTTCTACCAACATAACTTTCATGCATTATTACCAGGAACTGACTTATTACTCTTCATAAAACCTTATCTCCTTTTTCCTCCACATTTATAATCTTAGATGGAATAAACACACCAGTACTATCACAATAAGAAAATAGCAATCCGCTTCTCTATCATCACACCACTACTATCAACAACACCACTTTGAAACTAAAAAGGATTACTAAAAGAACTTTAGGGTAAAATATCATAAGAACAATTCATTCGAGATATCTGGTATAAGAATATGCATGACATAACATTATGTTGCTAGACATTGAGAGTAAATCATGAATTTATGAGACTGAGCATACGATCAGACATGAGTGCTTATATGAATAGATTCATATCTTGAGGTTGATATTCATAACTTTATGGATAAGATTGAGATAACTGGGATAAAGTCTTTTCCCCTCATTCTGAAAATTGAGCTTAGATGTGAATCTTCTGAAGTGTATGAGCATAGGTCATAGACACAATTTTGATATTAGGAATATCAACAAGATGTTGTAATAACTGGACTTGAGGAATACGCAAGATTATAAATGGATGTGTATATCTCTAAAATTCTTTCTGAGTACTTCTTAACACTTGACTTGACTTCTCATCTTATCATCTCTCCCTTAGGTTGACACTTGAAACCTATGGATCTATTTCATCATCTCTAAACTGATCTACATTCCCTTTACTTTAATACTCAGGAAATGCTTATCGCATGCCTACTGAACTCTCCATAAGCAGGTACAATACTCCTTCTATGACCTGTTTCTAAGATGCTTCTCCTAACCTCATTTCATTGGCTTATAAGGTCGTTTCATCTAAATCTTAAGAAAGGAAAAAAAATATATAACGGTTACATCAGCCTATTCCACATTAACAACTCAAATATACTATCTAGGCACACATGAAAATCATTAACTTAATTGGAACCTCGCCTGGTTACATACATTTTCGGGTAGACCACTTAATGCTCTTGTTACTCTAATGACTTAGCCACACTTCACTACTATATCTGAAAGTTAGAATATCATACTTATACCACTCACATTCATTGTAACTAACCTCGTAAGTCCTTACCTACTCTATATCAAACCTACCAGATCAAATCTCAACTAGCATCATCATTCTCAAGTTTCCATCCTTTTGGTCACAATACTCATCTCAAATTCAAGCTTAATGTTTATTACTACACCCGGATATCAATATAACCACTTACATACTATACTAATTGATAACTACTAGATAAAATTGAGAAACACTCGCTCACTAAGACCTCATAACAAGTAGTCACTCTTTATCTCTCCGTATTCATACTTGCAATTTACCGTCACACTTCCTTTCACAACTTAAGTACTATTTACCCACTCACTACACATCATTGGCTAACTAGTTCTATAGCCCTCTGAATATCATGGGATCTCCCAAAAATCATAAGTCTAGCTTAGATCTATCACCTCATGAATAATTTGTTCTTCTATTCAACACCTACACTTGGTCGTTACTAACACAATGACACATCATCATAAACTTCTTTTTAGTTAAAGTATACTCTAACTCATCCTAACTAGTAACTCTTACATTACCTCATATCATGAAATTTTCACAAACTCATCACTCCTTAGTCTACTCATAAGGAAAAACACCATCATATATAGATAAATAAATTTTATCAAAAATACTTCACCAAACAGTGCAACGATTCAATATGAAAACAGAATAACGCGAACAAACAAGCAAATTAAGGGTTCAACAAGTTTCAAAAGCTAAAAAATAGAGTTTTAATTCTAAAAACAGATAAAATAACAATCCACAAATGTCACATTTGATGGCTATGTCACACCAACATTTATCTTGAACGCGTCCTGCTTAAGATGCACGGCAACAAATACATTGACAAGGTGGCAGCAGACGCCCATCACCAAGTGAAGTACCACCGGTGGCCAAGGTGAGCTCCAAACATGGTAACAGATTGTTACGAGCCTGCTCGTACAAAGTGGATGTTTCATGTGTTACTGGATCCGAACCAACGTTTGGATTTGAGGAAGAGATATGTCTTTGATCAACCATCTCAACATCAATTGGAGGAGGAGGGAGCCTATTTATAATTGCAAAGTACTTAAATTAACATATGACTCATGAAAAAAATTTAAATATACTTCAAAAAATACAAATTAAATGGTTTAATGAGAGAATAAACTTACTCATTTTGTTGGAGAATAGGGCTTTGATCAACCACAAAAGTACGAGAGAAAATGTTGAGTCCATTGTTGGTTTGGAAAGTAGTATGATGAATGTTTGGAGGTGCACCATTCCATGAAACATCATTGTTCATCTCATCCCTTGTAAAATACAATTAATACCACAAAATTTTTATCATAAACACATTAATTAATTACAAACACACACATATATATAGGAAAAAATGAGTAAAATTAATTACCTCATATGGCTAGTACTTCCAGTATATGCATTAACAATTGCACGAAAAAGCTGCCTATTTTCATCTTCAGGCTAAAAATCGAATAGAATTTTATTTCTTAGAATTAATAAATAATGAAAAAAAAAATGTATAATTTCATGTACAACAAAAATAGAAGATATCTCTTATAACAAAAATTCTTAAAAATTGAATGTAGACAATCACTACCCGTATTCAATATTCAGATTAAAGATTACGATAATAATTCATTTTTATTTTATTTTGATATTAAATTAATATACTTAACTATGATTAAATAATAAATAAGGTAAAAAAAATTGTATAATACTTGTTCTTCATTATGTTCGTCCTCAACAACGTTTTCTTCATTTTCGTCTTCAGAATCAAAATCAAAGTCAAAGTCAGAGTCAGAGTTTGTAAATCTCATCCAGATTCCATCTTCTTCGACAACTCGGCAGTTAGGGCATTTCATTACCCCCTAAGATTGAACTCACTTCCAATACAATCTGTATAACAAGAAAAATAAAGTTTTAATCACTATTGGATCTTAATTTGTCAATCGAATGGAACTAATCATATGAAGTTCAAATTTTTAAATGAAGCAATGTAAATTTTCTTTTTTTACAAGATTTCGTGTTTTATTCTTTTTATTTGTTTCTATCCAAATTTTTAAAATCTTTTTTATTATATTTGCTTTTACCAACTTATACCAAGGTTTATGTCTAAAAGACAAGAAAATAATTTAATTTATGATGTTACAAGTTTTCTATTTCACTTCCAACGAATTAAAAGAAATTAAAAATCCAACTTAATAAATTATAAGATCCAAATAAAAAAAACATATGATAAATTGAATAAACAATTTCTTATGTTGAGTAAAGGAAAATCTAACTAGCTACTACTCGATTTATTACATACAAAAATAATTATAATAAAAACACATAAATGAATCATTTATTTATTTTAAAGATTTGTAAATACTGTTATATAAACCTGAGTGGAAGAAGTGTTGACACACAAGCTTAGTAATTGCCCTTGTAGAATCATCTACAACATTCTCTAAACAAAGGGTGCAAAGTGGAGGGTTTGCACCATTTGGGAAAATGTTATTAGCCATAGCTAATAAAGAAGAGAAATGAAGAGTGAAGTGAGGAAATAGGGAGATTTCAACATTATTTATAGGGAAATTTTGAAACAAGAATTAATTGACTTACTACTTTGTAATCTTGTAATAGATTCCTTAATTATGAATTATTTAAGTGTTCACATGGTATAGATAGAACGTAACTGAAAATTTATGTAGGTTAGTCAAAAATACAGAAACAGAAAAGAGATGAAATAGACAGAATAATTTTTAATCCGAGTCCACAGAAACCACTGTGTTTCCTTAAGAAATTTAATCCCCTCACTGTACCCGAGGTTGCAGATTAATTTCTCCCAAGATAAAACGGATTAACCTGTTAAAGAAGTAGCGGTACCTCAAACTTCAATAA